>JASCQX010000070.1:2188971-2199194 GCA_030264415.1 Sardinella fimbriata
GAGAGAGAGAGAGAGAGAGAGAGAGAGAGAGAGAGAGAGAGGGAGAGAGAGTAAGTGATGAAGAGAGAGAGAGAGAGAAGAGTACGAGCGAGTGAGCGTGTGTGAGAGAGAGAGGAGCCGCGCGCAGGACTATGGGATGCAGAGAGACAGAACCTGCTGGATGCTGCAGCACATTTAAGTCGTGCTGAGGCTCCAACCCCCCCTCCTCACTTAAACATACACACACACTGAATAAGGACGCACACACACTCTCCACTGCAACATCAAACTGGCTGATCACTCATTAAATCCAAATGGCTTTGCACTTTTTTTTTCTGGTGACCCAATGGGGATTTCTCTGGCATAGTAAAATGCTCGTCATCGATTGTGATGGATTATTGTGGATAAACAAAGAATATTGAATGGAATATTTCCATGTATCCATGTTGAGGGCACACAAAAGCCCCAAAATAGCTTGAAATGAAAGCTGGCGTTCATTTTTGTGGCGGGTGGGGAGGAGTGGGAGAGCTTTCTAAATAAATAATGAAAAAAGAGCTGAATCACTCCCCTCCATCGCTAAGGTACACAGAAAGATCCTTCTCTGCAAGGATGGGGGGAGAAAAAAACCCTCAGACTAAGCAGCATGAAGAGCTTCCAGGGCCACCATTGGCTGAAAAGCTCTAACTCCCCCCTTCTTGCCAGCTGCTGATTGGTGGTTTGCCGTGATGGTGACGTGATGATGAGACACCCTAACTGCAGGGAGCAGAGTGGGAGCGGTGGAGGCATACGGTGCACACTCGCTCACTCACGTGACTGAGACACAAGCAAGCACTACTACACTGCTACTGCAAGGCTACATATCTAGCAGCTACATTTGCATCTCAGAGCAGCAGCCTAACTGAGAGAGAGAGAGAGAGAGAGAGAGACAGAGAGAGAGAGAGAAAGAGAGAGAGACAGAGAGAGAGAGAGGCATGAGCTCGTACAGTTACAGTAGCCTATCTGTACACCAGGTGTCGGGAGCTGGGCAATAACATGCATGGGCAGTTCAGGTACTGTAGGTGCATTCTCAAAGGCCTGCAAGAAGAAAGAGCTCAACTCATCTTGGAGCAGAGGAAGGTCTATGCCTTGGAGAATGACACTAGAGTTCACCATCATCAAACACATACTGTACACACAGATAATGTAGAAAATAGAGAATATAAAGAATGTATACATAAAAATGCACTGTGTCATTCATGTTAAAGGTAGGGTATGGAATCCTCACAACACAGCAGATTTTGAAAAAATGACAACTGAAATGGTCCCTCCCCTTTCCTCTGACATCTCCCAATCAAAGAACACATACGCACAATCAAACTCAGAAGAACAACAGAATGGAAATTCCATGGAAATTCCTCCAAATGCTGACAGGGGGCAGGAATTGAGTACTGACATGAATTGACGTACAACTGTCCAATGGGGAATGCTGGTGTCCCAAATGATAGGATAAGGTTTTTCAAGCCCTGATTGACATTTAGTTTTTATATTAGTGCTTCCAACTCAGTGGCTGTGAGAAGATGATGAGGAGAATTCAAGTAATTTTGCAAAAATGGCCAAAGAATAGAATTCCATACCCAACCTGCAAGATCTAGACAGTCCAGTCTCACTGCCAAAATATTATTATCAAAAATATGATATCTGGGTAATGAGCACACTAGGATCTTTTAGGTACAGCGTGCAGATTTGAACTGAACAAAGACAAAGCTATAGGGAAAAAGTCTTATACTGTTTCAAAATAAAATCTAATATTTACACACATGAACAACACACGTCTTCCAAAAATAGACCATAATCTTCCTTTCAAAACAAAACAAAATCTCTAATAGACTGTAGTGCCGTGTCTTGCTTTGCTGTGGGACTGCACCTGAGGGTACTGATCCTGGCTCATCTCTGTACATTTGTCAGGACTCATCAACAGCACCTCACAACAGCTATCAATCAGACACAGGCACCCTGAAACATAGGAGAATTGGGAGACATCAGTTATCTAACATTATCTATTTACTATGATCATGAATTTTATGGCTATAGCAATTGGTACAGTTTTAATGTGCAAAAGGTCATTTTACAATTCACATGTATTATTGATAGAAACATATTAGGCAGCTGCCCCCTGGTGGTGAAAGGAGATAAGACAGCACAGAGAAAAAAACACCACATACACCCACCCCCCCCACCCCACCCCAAGTCATCACCATTTTAATTTTAATTTTAGTAAACAAATGATTCAAAACCTTTTTGACCTTTGGCAAATTATACCTTGTGATGCCTAATGACACCAAGGGACTGAGTGAACAATGGATTATGTTTTGCACTGTTAAACGAAATAAAAAGCTTCAGGTTATGTCATCTAATTCCAGAGGATTTCCTACTATAGCTCTCTCCTAATCAGTGTGACAAAGGAAGACCAATGCTAACTTGAGAGCGCTGCCTCTGATACACTGCTGTTCAAAACATCATTTGGGTGCTGCTTATAGCTAGGTAGTAGCAGCCAATCACTTTAGCTGTGATGAGAAGAGGAATAGAGTCTCACACAGGGCCACGCTTTAGGAGCTGTCCAATGTGAGAGCTATGCTATCGATGCTGTAGCAACAGCAGCACTAGTAAACCCAGTACAACTCAATGCCATATTTCTAGTTTCTTATTCATGTGAGAGGACCTTTGGAATCTAATTTAGCAGTTATCCCTTGGCTCTTGATAATGAAACTGCACAAACAGGCATGGTTGTGTACTAAAATAAGGTCATTTACTTATAAACGGGTACATTTGACACAGTCCGTACACAGAACACATTTCCTTGGTAAACATATTAAGGCACCTTTTCTTTAAACCAGATGCACCATAAACACAATAAAAAGGTCACACATTTAAGGCCATTTAGAGTTGTGTTTTACATGAATTATTGGAGACAGACAGCTATTTTCAATTCCCCACCATCCTCTGACTGAAACGCTGACTTTGAACACAATGAAGCCTATCTGGTCTTTCGATGCCTTAACATGGATATGAGTGTCAGCCTGGGTTTGAAGTTGAATTATTTTATTTGAGGAAATGTGGCACATTGGATATCCCATTCTGAAGGAATATTGAAGCATGTGTGACCAACTAACAGATTAGGACATAACGTGAGGATCATTGTGCTGACCTCATGTGGTTCGATATTCCATTTTCCTGCTGCTTTTAATGGCACTAAAACGTATGTGAACATAGATGAAACGTATCAACAAACTCAGTTGTGTACATTGGTCACTATTCTGATGTATAATAATCTTCAATTGCTTTGAAATTTGAAATTGAATTCACCAGCAAAGCAATGGAGAAGACTGTACTGATTTATATATACAAAACAAAATGTTCTGTTCAAAGTTATTATAGTTTCCATCTGCCAGGACATACATGATAACTGAGCAACATACATGTAGTTCCAGTACAAGGCCATTGTGTGAGTGGGATATATCTAATCTTTATAGAGAAGGCTATGTTGAGATTATGGCTATATTTCAGGGCATTTTCATACAAAGGTGATGGTTAGCTTAATCTACCAGTCATAAATTCTCTCAAACCTGCCAAAACAATGGTGGATCGCTCCATCATTTGATGGAAGCTTTCAAGGCCTGAGAAGGTGCAAGTGGATGGAGACTGCCACTCAATATAGCAAAGATTCAAACAAACATGACAGTCTCGAGGTGACAACAGCAATTACCATCAGATTACATGAATGTTACTGCAGATATGGAATAGCTCTGAAAAATCACATTTAAACAGATTTCTCTAGGTGGGTCCAAATATGTAGTCCCTTAATGCATGTCCAATGTGCTTTGGAAGCATGTTGAATTTGTTTTCCCGAATCTGTAAAAAATTGAGTTGACCAGGTATCCAATATGTGACACAGATGTATCTGAAGTCTGTAGTTTTGGTAGCGAGTTTCTCCATTAACCCTCAGCACTAGGAATGTCTGGAGGGTCAAATTTATGGACAGCAAACAGAAAATCACTTAAATCTGATTTGAGCTGAGCTACCCCTTTCAATATGCTTCACAGACACACTGTACAACTCCACACTTTACCACTCTCACATTGAACCTACTGACACACATGAACAGACAAACAGGCATGCATGCACAAGCGCATGTACATGCGCACACACACACACACTGGCACACACGCAAGCACACACCTACCCACTCACACACACACACATTTTAACTGCATCTGTAAATTATATAGAAAACTAAACAAAAAACACATGAGAACAGACCATTTAATTCTTTACAGGATTAATTCTTAAATAGCTGTGAAAGTGTCAATATAGCATTTGTTTTCAGCGAAAAAAAAAAAAATCTGCACATATAGAACTGTTGGGAAGAGTACTTTATGTAACTGGTAGTAGTCCTCCACACCGAGAGAAGAGAAGAAACGAGAGGAGAGGAGAGGAGAGGAGGAATTCTCCTCCAGTCCTTCAAAGGCTTATCCACAAGTCTGCATTTCCCCCGTGAGTCCCATGGGCCGCGGCTCCTCCCCACACACACACCCGCCTCAGACTTCTAAAGGGCTTTCACAGAAAGCACAGGCACACACGCCACCATGTTCTCCTAGCAAAGAGAAGGAGATACGGCCCGGAGAGAAGGGATTGTGGGGGGGGCAAAAGGTCCTTATATTCCAAATCCATACGGTCTCCTAGCCTTGTACCCCAGAGCTTGTGTTTCTCTTGGCGCTGCAATGTCCTTCATGCGCAAGGAGCTTCCAAACAGCTCCAGCAACAGCAGCAGCAGGAGGCTGATCCCGGGTCAGTGTGTATGTGTGTGTGTGTGTTTGTGTGGAGCTGCCCGGGGTGGCAGTCCCTCTCTGCTCAGTGCTCCACTCCTGTGCTCACACAAACCCCCCCAACCCCCAAAGAGCCGCGAGCGCCCTGGGGATTCGGATGGATGGGCTATTTGTTTGTCTTTCTGTCTGTCTGTTGGGTGGCTTGCAGCTGCAGCCATTGTTGCGCGGTGAGCAGTTATCATATTTTGATGTCTTGCGATTCCACCATCTTGGCCAGCGTCTTCTTGATGCGCAGGGCCGTGAGGCGGGAGGCTGGGTTATGGGCCCAGCACTCCGACATTAGCTTCAGCACCGCACGCAGACACTACACATAGGACAGAGGGGAGTGAGGGAGAGGGAGGAGAAGTGGAAAGGTTAGGTGAAAATATGTAACACCAACTCTGAAGTCGCTCTGCGCGCAAAAGCCATAAAAAGATCACTGCCTTGACGCTGAATTCCTTTGAGCAAATGTGGACTAACTTGCAAATCCAGAGCAAGTTCTAGGCCTGAACAAAAAAAAAAAAAAACTACACTAAAATGTTGAGAAATCTTTCAGCTTTTTATGACCACAAACCCTGAGGGCGTCTCACCTCGTTGCCATTCCAGCGGTTGGAAAAGGCTGGCCTCAAGCCCTTCACACACACCACCTCCCGCATGTCCTCGAAGGAGGGGTCCGAAGGCACCATGTCCCAGTATGGGAGCTGATACTCCTCCACGATGCCTGAGGAGAAGAGATGGGGTCGTTTTGGGGTTGCTTTATTTACACTGCAGCCACCATTCAGTGCATTGGAAGAAAATATACTAAAACTGTTGAAAAATCACAGCGTAACTGTGACAACACTGTAATAACTTTTGAATTGATGGCATTAACAGCTAATAATAATTTGTAACTACAAATCAAAAGATCAATATCACAAAATAGTGAGGCTGCCTGGTATCAAACTTGCCACTAAAAAAAACATACGTCAGTGTGTCACTGTATGAATTATACGAGGAGACAGCATAGACACCATGTTAAGGCCTGGTTCAGAGCGGACCAAACATGCAACCACCTCACATTTACACTGATGAATTGTTAGATTTTCAATCTTTTCAATTTGTTTTCTTATCCTGTTTCCTGCTGTCTTGTATAGCTAGTTTTACTCCCTGTGCATACGCACGTCTACTGTACTGTATGCTTGTTGCTGTATGTACCTGTATGTCCTCTTGTCTTTTACATTCAAACATCAAACCTGCCCATGTTGGACTACAGATGTAAATTAGCACCTGGGCTATAATCTGCCACATTTACATGTACTTATATGTTCATCAAAGTGCATTGTCCTGAGATAATAACTCAAATCTGACCTAATCAAATCAAGTCGAGTCAAATGAGTGGGAGCACATGCTGGAATAGCAGGCCCACATGGTCACCCGCTCTCACCTCCTGTCACACAGCGACGGGCGATCTCCCAGACGATGAGGCCGTAGCTGTAGATGTCGGCCATGAGGAAGGCCTGGAAGTGGTTCTTGTTGAGGCTCTGCTCCAGCACCTCGGGGGCCATGTACCGCCGGGTTCCCACGCGAGCGCTCGGGGGCAGGTCCACCTCGTTGGTGTCACTGACACGAGACACAAACACAGGGATCCTTAAGCACGGAGCACTGCCCAACACTGTTTCATAAAGCTCCTCTCGACGAAATATTAGGGTCTGATGACTAAAACGACACTTCACTACTACCAACATTAACTACTAACTAAGCCCCATACAGAAACTCTTTATGTACCCACTGAACAATGACTGGCAGATAGTTTCACCATACCTGTTAAATTTCACCGCCAGCCCTAGGTCAGCGATGCAACACGTGCCGTTTTTCTTGACCAGGATGTTCTTGCTCTTCAGGTCTCGATGGGCAATGGCGGGCTTGCCCTGGGTGCCGTAAATCTCCGTGTGCAGGTGGCACAGGCCGCAGGCGGCCGAGAAGGCCAGCCGCAGCAGGGCCTGAGGGTCCAGCGTCGTGGCCCGCAGGTAGTCGTACAGTGAGCCGTTCTCGTGGTAGTCGGTGATGAGGAAGAGCTGCGTGAAGGAGCCTGTGCCCTTTATATCTGCCGCAATGAAGCCTGTATGATAGACGAGAAAAGACAACAAATTGGTGAGACCTGAGGTGCATTCAAATTCATAAACATAGGCGAACATTCGCGAACTTTGGGGAACAGTTTTGATTTCCTCTGAAGTTTTTGGCTAGCGTTGGCGAACGGTCTGAGAAGGTAATGCGCCGCTAACAGTAATATTTTAATAGACGTCTGACGACTGTGGGAAATGTGCACCGAAATGTGACTTAAAGGTGTAATCATAGTGGGGGATCACAAGTTCCTTCAATAAATCACTCCTTGCTGAGACAAGAGTAATTTCTTTTGAGTTCGCCATTCCTGTTTACAGTTTAAAAGCGAACATTTTAGAATGTTACACAAAATCGTTCAAATTCCAACATGTTTGCGGCGAGCATTTGCTTGTGTTAGGTGAATCTGAACGCACCTCTGTTCATTTATTTTTAAGATATTTTGGGGCTTTTCTGCCTTTATCATTTATTTTTAAGATATTTTGGGGCTTTTCTGCCTTTATCCGGATAGAACAGTTAGAGAGAGACAGGAAATGAGTGGGAGAGAGAGATGGGGAAGGATTGAGAAATGACCTTGGGTAGGAGGTCCCCTTGGCAAGACCTGTTTATTGTTAATGAAGATGACAACTGAACAGGTAAAACACAATACTCTGCCACAGACAAAGAGCAGCATTTCTGAACACCAGCAGACAGCACTGACAAATGAAGAAATGCCTTTCTGGGCCTTTCTGAAAGATGCCATTAAACTGCTGCATTAGCTAGAGAGCAGAGCCAGGCTCTAACCTGGACACTGAGGGAGAGCAGCTGGAGGCTATTTGGCAGACGGAGAGAGAGAGAAAAAGAAACAGAACACTGACACACAGTCAGAGAGAGAGAGAGAGAGAGAGAGAGAGAGAGAGAGAGAGAGAGTACAAGCTGTACCCAAAGTGTGACGGGCGAATACGTACACAGGATGTTCTCGTGCCTCATCAGAACCGTCTGGTAGATCTCGGTCTCCCGGAACCAGCTGGCCTCCTCGCGGGTGAAAAAGACTTTGACGGCCACCTTCTCCCCGCGCCAGCGGCCCAGCCACACCTCCCCGTAGCGGCCCTTCCCGATCTGACGCGCCATCTGGATCTGCTTAGCGATGGTGCGCTGGACCTGCACACAAGGGGAGATCGAATAAAGCACACCAGTCAACACACACACACACACACACACACACACACACACACACACACACACACACACACACACACAGATCTAACTGAAGCCGTGCTGCAATGACTTTACTGCTATGCCTGCATGCATATTAGTGTAACATAATAATGCACCGCATGCCTGTCTGACCTTTCGGATACAAAAATATCAGTGCACACACTGCAGTATGTGTGTGCTGTGCAGGATACGCGTGTGAGTGCGTGCAATGCCGTCACTCACCAGCAGGGGGAGCCCGGAGCCACTGCCTGTGCTGGACTGGCTGATGAGCTCTTTGAGAGACTCTCCCATGGGGATGAAGGCCTCGTCTTGCTCCAGGTCCCGCTCGTACCGCCGCCTCTGCTCCATCTGCGCTTTGTATCTGCAACATGGACCACAGCATCCACAGGCTCAGGCTCAGTGAGTCAGCAGAGGTGAGAGAGAGGGAGAGAGAGAGAGAGAGAGAGAGACAGTCCAGAGAAGAAGTTACACTCAAGTTTTTCACAAGATTCAGACAGCAGCACTGTCAAACAGGCTGGGCTAAAAGTTCATCTCCTGTGCTGAGCGTGGACCCAAGAGGCGCTTTGTAAGTGGATACACATGAGAACAGAGGAGAGAGAGGGAGAGAGAAAGAGAGAGAGAGAGGGAGAGAGGATGGGGAGAGAGAGACCTTGGAGACCTTTGGGCCTCTGTGGGATTAACTTGCCTGAAGTAGCAGATGATGGTGATGGTTACGAGGGCGAAGCAGCAGACGGTGACGGAGATGAGGAAGGCCAGCCAGTGGGCGCTGCCAAACAGTGGGTCTGGGAGCACAGAAGGAGAGAGCGAGAGAGAGAGAGAAAGAGAGAGAGAGAGAGAGAGAGAGAGAGAGAGAGAGACGTCACTTCCGAACACATCCGGACACTGCCCCTCATGATGCAAAGCCAATGTCAACTGCACATTCACACTGGTTAGTTGAACACTTTCTGTATGGTCCCTGCTAAGTGCAACATGATCAGACTGGAAGACTGGAAAAAACTGGAGCTCTCCGCCACCTCCCTCTTTTATCAGCCTGATCAATACAATCATAAGAGAGGCTGCGCACTCCATTAAGAGGAGATGGTGCCTTCAGCACAATAATCCATCTCCTCAAACAACAAGCACCCAGCTGCTGTATATGTGCAGCTTGATTGGAGCACACGGCACAGATGTGGCATATTGTCACAAAGACAGCATTTGCCTAGGATCACAAAGGCAGCAGTACAGAAAAACGGACTGCGGTGACCTCGTTATCGATTCCATGCAACAGTGTCAGGTTACAGTGCGTCTTGCTGGTGCAGGATACTGCTTAGAGAGGAAGTATGGGTAGTGCTTTTGGCTCGAAACACTGAGAATGGCCTAGAAACAGCAACAGATTGTGAAGAAACCATCTTACTGACGTAAATGTCAGACAAGTCAAACCACTGTGCATTCCATATAGATTCTGAAGCTAGCATGCTAATCAACTAGCATGAGCTTTGCTTTGCAATATCATCATGCTTTAACACTGCATTCAATAAAGAGCAAATGAACAGAGAGCTGTGTTCAAGACGACTAAAAGATGAGCTTTGCTTTCCTATAATATCAAGCCCTAATAAGCACTTGCTACAATACAAGTGAAAGGAAAGCTGTGTTCAAGACAGCTCAAAGCTGAAAAGCATTCCAGGAGAACTACACAGCAGCTTGGATGACTCTGACATCACAGCCAACACCAGCGAATCAAAAGGAGCGTCTTCTGAGTCCTCCCTCACCTGGGATGATAGGAGGTGGTAGTGTGGGCTGCAGGTCTTTGTTGCAAAAGTCTGACTGACAGCATTCAATCGTCCTTCTGGTTTGTGCATTTGGAGAATCCTAGACCACATGGGACAAATGAAGACGGTGATACGATCACACAAACAGTTTCACTCAAAAAAGTACAAAGAGCCACTCATGTCCGCATCATTCTGAGCACAATGTAGCTTGAGGTTTAGAGTGAGTGGGTGGGTGAGGCGAACCTTGCACTGGAAATGGTAGCCCTCATATCTCATGCAGCCCGAGGTGAGGAGAATCTCTCCATACTCGTCCTCCTCTATGATGGCAAAGCACTGCCCGTTGGTCCTGTACAAAGCACGC
>JASCQX010000070.1:2219969-2230027 GCA_030264415.1 Sardinella fimbriata
CGTCCTTGCCCCTCACCCACTTTGGGCCTTACACCCCCCCCCCCACCTTGCCCCTGGTGCTCTTGGGTGCTCCTTGCTGTAAGGCGCCTTGAGACATTACTTTGAATAAGGCGCTGTACAAATAAAATTGAATTGAATTGAATGGAAATTGAAGTGCATAAAGGATAAATTTCTACAATTTGAAACTTATTTCAGGGACAAAATAACATTACTTAGCCTACTCAGCCATTTCACTTCCCTGTCATTTTGGGTCTTTAGGCAGATATTGCATTCACTAGTATCCATGTAAATGCGTTAATTTCTCAGATGTTTGTTATGATACGGTAGTGCTATTCCCATTTCAGTCAGAAGTACTTCCATTGTCAACATCCCGGGTCTGTATATTGATGAAATTGTCTGAAACAAGTGATGATGTCATCACTTTGCGCTGCTCGGCACATTATTTCCTGATACTTCAGACACTCAATTGTCTTGTTTAATAGACAGGCGATAACAAAGTACTTCTGACTGAAATGGGAATAGCACTACCGTATCATAACAAACATCTGAGAAATTAACGCATTTACTAACTGCATTTCGGTGCCCTAACCACTCTGTTACTGTAGATGAATACTAGCGAATGTAATATCTCCGCAAAGACGTGAAATGACAGGAAAGTGAAATGGCTGAGTAACTGATGTTATTTTGTCCTTGAAATAAGGTTCAAATTGTAAAAACGGCACTTGATGAACTGAACTTCGGTAGCCTACTGTAGTCTGTGTGCTCCTCATTTGTACAACCTGTCTTTCAGGAAATCTATCTTTTGTTGCCTCTGTCTCTATGACTGGAATCTGTAACAGCTGAATTGCTGAAGCCTTTTAATCCAGTAGGCTACAGCTGTATTTCTATCAGAAAAAATTAATAAATGTGTTACGCGGGAGATTTAAGGGCCTGCATACATTATATCATTCTGATTATTGTGTTAGAAAGAAACTACAGTTCTGCTCAAGTAAAACTTTTGATTCAAGGAGTTTATTTGTCACATACATTGAAATATTAGGCTACAGTAAAACATGTACAGTACAGCATAGCATTTCTGATGCATGAGTTATGTTCTCATTTTTGGAATTCCATAACTCCACAACTGAATAGTTTCAAGTTCCTCTCACAAACTGTCAAAAAACAATGCGGAAACTGGTGAAACGTAAATGGTTTTCCCCATACTTCCCCCTTCCTTAATTATCTCTGCCAAGGAGGTCATGTTATCGAAATTTACAGATATCCTGGGGGTCATTTTAATAATCCTTGATGTGCTTAGTCTCATGCCTGGATTAAAAGGCTTCAGCAATTCAGCTGTTATATATTCCAGTCATAGAGACAGAGGCAACAAAAGATAGGTGTCCTGAAAGACAGGTTGTACAAATGAGGAGCACACAGACTACAGTACCAAAGTTCAATTCTCTCTCTCTCTCTTCTCTCTTTCTTCTGACATTTAACAAATATAAAAATATGGTAATATTTACTGACCTACAATACAGAAAGTTTTCTCTGATTTAATGTTCAACAATAAAGAAAAGATGAAGTGTATGTAAATTTAAGCAATAAGCCATGAGAGGCCGTCCGTTTTTATACTTTGGACCTTATTTTTGGGACAAAATAGCTTACTGTCATTTACTCAGCCATTTCCGACAACATTGGATTTGTTGATATCCATTTCATGGCAGTGAACAGGGCACCGAACTGCAGCCAATATGTGTTCATTTCTCAGATGTTTGTTATTTCAGTCAAGTACTTTGTTATTGCCATCCTGGGTCTATTGATAAAATTGGCTAAATCAACTGGAAGCCTGAACTGATGACGGAAGTAATTTCAGTTTCTTCGCCAGTTGTGATTAAAAAATAAGGGAGGGGGGGGGGGTAAAAAATGACTTCTGAGAAGTGTATAAGGGGAAGGGGCTGACTAAGGCATTAAGAAGGGGATGAATGTGTTGTTTGTGTGTGTGGGCAGCCAATATGGTTGATTAAAGATTGGAACGTGGTTGTTAGGCTATCATTAGCAACATCCATGTGGATATTAATGTCACCAAGTGTAATTATCTTTTCTATTTAAATAACTAGGGAGGACAAGAAATCTGAGAATTCTGAGAGGAATTCAGTGTAGGGGCCAGGAGGTTGACACAAAGTTAGAATTATGGTTATAGCACAGTTTGATTATCAGTAAGTAATACGTTAATTTATCTTTGCCGTTTTGAGGAGAGCAAACAAATATTCAGTAAGCCTAAGCCATATTTCAGTTGAGATGTCTGGTTATTTTGTTTACTTGTTTCTGTTTCTACTTTATGAGGTTGTTGTACCCCTGCATGGTTGTTTTTCGAGTTTTAGTTATGGACACTCTCCCTATCAGTATGCTGCTATGACGGCGACAGAGAATTGAGTAGGACAGTAATTCTGCCCCTGGACCCAACTCTGGCAAGTACAGCCAGACCTTTCAAATCAAGTGGTCACTTAAATTGAATGTGTCTGACAAGGTGATGTCTCAAAAAGCAAGAAGACAAAATTTAACAGTAGTGGCTGTTAATTGTAGGCTAGCACAAGAGCACAACAATGACTGATCCAAGATGCCACAAAGGTACAAACAATAACAATAATAAGAACTGTAGACCTCACTTGCCTCAGTTAAGGTCAGTGTTCTTGGACATAACTCAACCATAAGAAGTGGCAGAAGTGGCATACATGGGAAGGCTTATTTTTTTGTGCTTGATGATCCCCAAAGCTTTTGAGAAAACATTCTGTGGACCAATGAAGCAAAAAGGTGTGCGTCTCTTTTTTTATTATTTAAAAATAAAACAAAAAAGCTTCTATTTTTAATTTCATTAACCCACTCCATCGTTTGTACACACACCACAATGAGCTTTATTTATGAAAGGTTTTTGACACACAAGAGCATTTACCAGAAAGAGCACAGAGAAACCGATTTGACATAGAAAATGTAGAATTGTGAGAAATTTATTTTAATATGGCAGCACTGTCACCAGGACAATCAACAGATGGGTCTGACTTCAGCACCAGTTTCGATGTGCAGGTCTTCATGTCTACAATCACCTGGCAATCTGCAGGCATCTTCACAAATTGTTGGATTCTATCGGATGAGCACAGCAAAAAAGAATGTGTATAATGCATACCACAATCGAGATCATTATACAGACCTTCACTACTGCATATGCATTATCCATTAAATGGAAATGTTGAGACTTGGACTGATGAGAGAGCAGCAGACCTCATTCAGCTCACAGGTACAAACACAGATGCTTTGCTGTCCCTTATGGGATAGCGAAATGTTCTACACTTTTCTTGAACTCTGTATACAACAGATTATATGGAAACAGTTTGGGGACTCACGTGTTGCAACAACTTGCGCCCCCCTCTGAGCAGGCACAGGCATAGCAATCTTCTGTCACCCAGTTAGAGCCAAATGGATGGGTATTCCCTTTGCTGTCCTGGCAGCCTGAATTAATAGGCGAATCACCCAGGTTTGTCACGTCTCATACTCACTCCTAACTGATGTATGTCATCAGTTAGGAGTGAGTATGAGACGTGACAAACCTGGGTGATTTAACTTGGTTAAAAGTAATAAGTAATAGTTAAAAGTGACATAGCATGGAATATTGTATCTTGTATGATATTAAAATTGAAAGTTTTTAAACATTATTGAATGGCACATATAATCCTGATGAACACCAAAATGTAAAAAAAATAGGCTTAGCAGACGTACCTGTTGGTAGTTTGTTGATGTCCGTAATCATTAGGGGATCAAAAAAGCACTGGGCAGAAATCACAGCGATGAAGCACAGGAAAGTGCATAGTCTAAGGAAAGAACCCTAAAAGAAGCAAAATAAAAGTTCTTGCAATTCATTCTTCAATATAGACGATAAATACAATTTTATGGTAGCCAACATAAAAATGACACTGAAGCGGTACCCAGTAAATTGCGAATAATGCCAGGAATACTGATTAAGATGACAATTCTACACCTATATGCATATGGCAATTACAATGTCCCTTGTTTTGATGTCCAAGAGTAGAGAAGAAATGTGAGTAGAGAAATATGAACATTTATCAAAATATAGTGTGGTCTGACAAACAAGAATACAGTATATCAAAAACAATAAAACGTGCTGTTCCTACCATGGTTGTAGTTGATGTGTCTGCAGATGTGTTAGTGCTGAGTGTTAGTGGCTGTGTTGGACCACAGCTGGTCATTCTAATTTATACTTCCTCGGTGCCCTCCTTCCCAGTCTAAATGTTTGCCATTCTGCGGGTCAAACCCTTAAAACAAACAGTAACCACTCACTCAACATCACCCAGACAGACTTATTCAGTTGTCTATCATTTTAGCCCAAACGTTTCAGCAGATGAACATTAGGAAATATTAACAAAAGAATTGGATATAGGCTTATGTGAAATGATCACTGTGATTGAGGATTGGAAACTGGGTCAGTTATAAGATGTACAGTAGAGTATGTAGGATGAATAAATAGAAGAGGCCAGGTCAGGTCAGGTCACACATAACCTGGCCAAGCCTTCTTACGCACTTTCATTCAATTGTCATCTCCATATACTGTACAGTGCTAGATTTGATCCAGTTGATATTTTTCACAGTCAGTTTTATCTTGAAGAGTTATTTGCCTTCAGTGTGTGGAAAGCCAATTTATCACTGTAACACCTGATCAGTTTAAATGTTGTGAAAATACCATTCAGTCCACGATCTCCTGATATTTCTATTGGCCTATAAGACTGATGTACATACATGATAAGTTATTCTTTAAAAGAGGATGGAGATGTTTTTTTTTTTTTTTGCTATTACTGACAACCAATGAACTATGGAACAAACAAAAATTCTTATTTTATTTTGTATTAATTTTTAGGTCTTAAAATACAGTACATAAAAGCAGGTTCAGGTTCAAGTACAGTCACATAAATATCTTGTAGCCTCACATACTTCATTAAATATTCCTTGGGTTGACTCAATCCATAAATATCATGTTAGAAAAATAATGTTAATCCAAACAGAAAGATTTGTCATAATTATTGACAGGGTACCCTGTAATAGACAAACAAAGAATGATTTCTTCATGCCATTACAGCCTCAATACATCAAGTCTTCCTTTAGTTAGCCAATGATGATCTTGAGAAGATGTGGTCTAGGGAAAGGCCAGCAGTACCTGTTGGGTACTGGCCCATCCACATTGCACTCGAAGAAGGAGAAGAGGGGGAACCAGATGCGTGCCCGGCGGCTCTGCCGATAGACCCGCGTGTTGGCCAGCGTGTGGTAGTACAGGAACAGCCGTGTGGTCAGGTAGAAGGCCACAAACACATCAATGGAGTAGTGCTCATGGCCAGCAAGGATGAAGAAGATGCCAAACAGATTTAACACCCAAGACACAGTGTGAACAAAGTACCAGCCTCGAGGAGTGTCTGCAATGCACACATAGACCGACAAACAGACACATATAGTCACACATACAGTACACACACAATACAGTAAAAAAACATGAATTTGTATTACTTATGTTCATATACATGTATGTGGTGCACTAAATGAAGCTGCTAATTTCTACTGTGGGGTTCAATTACAGTATGCTTCAGCTTTCACCTCCCCATAGTTGACGATGTATCCTCAAGGTCGTCAAGACGGATTTCTCAGTCCTTCTTAATGACTTAATGTTTACAGTTCACTAGCCTGATGCATCAGCCGCTTATTTCATTCCATTTCATGTGCCGTCTAATCTCTATCCATTTGGATTGTTTGCTTCCTGGTAGGCAGATACTCTCTGCTTAAAACCAATTGCTACTGTTTGGTCGTGGCTTCAACCAATTGCAACTGTTCGGCCGTGGTGCATGTTACCCGCTTGAATGCATCATTTGAAATCTCTGTTCACTAATTGGCCCATCACGAGATGAAGCAAACGGAAGCGAATCGTTAGTTTCCTGGCTATATGGTGGAGACAAATGATATTGGCTGGAGGCATAAGGCGGCACTAGCCTGGCTAACGGTTCACTGCTTTGGATTGGGATTTTACTCATCTTTTATTGAATCACTTTCAACTTTTGCTATAATTTGTTGGTAGGGTAGCTTTGGTGTGACTAAAAACAAGGTCAACAGACCTAGAGTAAGTCATGTGCAAACACTGCTGTCATTAATGCATAGGCCCCGGAAAACTGATTGAGACAGTCAAAAATGACTGAGACACAATTCCGACTGACGGACCGACATACTATAGTGGCGTATAGTGTCGTTGCACGCGACTAAAAACAGGCTTGCAAAATTGGTTCACGTCTGTCAAAAGATCAGTGGCACTGACCCCTACAGTATCAGTTATGTTTATGAGATCAGACTCACACAGAGGACATTGACTATTTTGGTTGAGGTTAATTACCAACCGCACAAAGAGTTTTGCCTCCTGTCATCAGGTAGGAGGTATGCTTGTCTTGAGCAGGCCAGATCTAATAGATATTTCATTTGCCCAAGTAGCTGTTGGGTTCCTTAATGATTGTATATTTGTGTTGGCTATTTGTTGTGCAACTAATCGCCTCTTGGGGATATTAAAGATAATCCAATCGAAACCATACTTTCTTCGTGTACCATTTACTCACCTCTTTTTTTTAAGTCCTTTTAATAAACTATTTGTTTTAAGACAAACTTCTCAATGCCTTGTTTTAAATATAGGACAAACATCCAACAAAGTGTGGGGCGACTTTGAGTCATTTTATGATTTTAAAATTGTGATTATTGCACCTCGCATGATTCCCCAAATAGCACCATTGTAAGCATTTTGCAAACACATACTATGCGATCTTGTAGGAAAGGCATGGAGTTAAGGAAAAAAATGCAGCTTGAGAAAGCAGGAAATGGTCTCAAGACCGGACTCAAACAATACTATGAATTTCTGTATGTCATACGTCATGTTGCTTCCCCTAATATTACATAACTTACATAGCTCTACAAAATTAGCATTTGTTTGTGCTGTTGGTGTTGTTGGGACAGGTTAGCTCACACAGTTGTTAAAGCACTCACTTACACTGCTGGCTCAATAGCCTGCACTTCATGCCACATTTTACAGTAGGCTATTTTCTAAAACCATTTTCATTATTTTATTTATTACAGTACATTCTGAATTAGGTTTCTGTACCTGCAGATAGAAGTTATATGAACGGGGCTTGAATCAACAAAAACAGTCAAAAACCTTGATCACATCATAATTTCCACATGTTGACTATTTTAATTAAATTACTAAATTACTAATTCCTAAATGGGATCCCACTGTTCATTCAGTTCGTGATTCCACCTCCATGAGACATAGCTCCCAAGCACCATCTGGTGGTTGTTTGGTACATTGTTTGGGTTTACCGATAAATAAAAGAAATGCCTCCAGCAATCAGAACGGCAATTCCACGGCAGAAGTACCACTCTCATTGCCTCAGGGCAGGGCGGGACTTGTGACTAGCCCATTTAGCACGCACACACATACACACACACACACAAGGATACTTACACTCAGTAATGAAGAAGTTGAGCATGGTAAGGACCACTGTGTGCCCACTGAACATGTAATCTCCACAGGTGTGTACTCCAGTCAGACTCATCCCCAGGCCCGACCAGATGGTCAGGGCTCTCTGTATCTTTCCCCAGCTGTCCAGATACTCCTGGGCACAGCAAACACAGTGATACGCACAACACTGTGTCAAATACTTGTGTCTTGCCTCACTGGATTCATTTTTATGGGCCTTAAAAATGCATACATTGGAGAATGACCAAAAAAAAGGATTTATGTTGTTGTCTGTGTGAGATTGAACATTAGAAATTATACTTTGGCTGCACAGGAATCCTTGAGGAATGGACAGCTAATAATCACCCACTTATCAGATCATTGTATCGGATAAAAATATCTGAACTCTTACAGAAATCTGCATTTGCAGCTCTGCACTCTTATAAAGATGAATGAGCTGTGGTGCCTTGACTAATTCCACTGCTAAGTGATCTCATACTGTACCTTAACTTGAATGGCTATCTAGTGGTGTCATTTATCAGTGCAGTGTTTGCATAAATAAGTGTGTGACGTGTATGTACATTCACTTCCCAACTACGCCTGTGATCATTGCCCTCTGACATTGGAGGTGAATTGAGGCATGGCTTTGATTACTCTCCCTTCATTCAAATACACTGTTACCTCCCAAAAAAGGTAAGCCTGTGACTACTGGTGCTTGTGCTTGCTCAGGTGTTCGTCACATGTTGACAAAGGGTGAATTCTCAACACTGCATTGATTTAAAAGAGAAGAGTGCGGTCCAGGAAGCTTTGGAAAAAAGTTGTGATGTTTGTGAGGTACTGTACCTTTGCAGAACACTGTAAATGAAGTCCGGGCACAGAGAGGGACGTGATGAGCATGGTGACACAGCGCAGAAGAAAGACCGTCCCTGTCAGGGAGCAGAGGCGGCGGAATAGAATAGACCTGAAAGACAATCGTTCTTGAATCATTTGCTTCTGCTCTCAGTATTCAACAAATATGTAAAAACTGCCCACTGTTTGCCTGCACACCAGTTGAATTCACCTGTGGCTGTGGCACACTCTTCCATTGTTGGGACTGTTTATTGATGTCTTTTTGTTTAGCTACTTCTTTACAACAACAAAAAACTGCCTATGTATTTGAGAAAATTATAACACAAATAAATGCTACGGATGTTACGGATGCAACATGCAAGGATGGACGGATAGATGTGGGCTCGGTGGAAACTGATATCCATGGCTCCTATTACAAGTATCTGAGTCATAAGAACGTTATTGTTGCCTTTACATAACCACAAATTAAGGAAAATCCATAAGCAAATCACTGAATGGACATCAATTCAATATTTTTACCACCCCAAACAGGATCTTATCTGTGGCTTAACAGGTATTTGCTCGGTAAATACATCCACAGCTGACTTTAGACATGGCCTCATATTTTGCCAAAACACACAAAATCTCAAATGTGACACAAAGGTGGGTCACATTACTCCACACATGTATACACTCTGTGCGGCAGTGACTGGATTGCTTTTCCATTAATAGATTAAATTGTTCAAGTACTTTTAATGTCATTTCCCATGCCTGAACACTGAAGATGTACTGGTTCTGATATAAAGTGTAGCATGTGTGCACCAAGTGTAGCATGTGCCTGTACCTGTATTTATGTAACAGTAGCACTAGGATAAACATAGTGCCAAGGGTGAGTCCACATACTTCAGCCATGGCAAAGGCCCATGGGATTCTGGGTACACTGTGGGAAATGCAGATTCCATGAGAGATTTGGCTGATTCTATATATACACACCAGTTGTGAATGACTTTGGTAGAGGTCTACTTTATCTGTAGCTTACAGCATTCCCATAAAGATCCCCAGAAAATACAATGGCATAAAACAAACCATCATTCTAATGGATTCACCAGCCAATTTAAAAAGCTTTCCATGCCAAAGCTTTTCATGAAAACTTACCTATCCAGGAAAATGTCAGGGAGGGGGGGATATGTGCGCATATCTGGCACCCGCTCATGCACGATAACCATGACGAAGGCGGTGAGGCCACAAACAAACAGGCAATAGACAACGCTGAGGGCCGTCTTCCAGTACTCCGGATCTAACTGGGCGTCTTTCCATTTCCCGTTTGAATAAGGATGCCACTGCTCTGGGCTTGCACTGTGATGATGGTACCCATTTGCCTGGCAGGGAACTTGTAGTCTTGATGCCACTGTGTCTGCAAAAGCCCTGTGATGATGTCTTTCATAGCAATGCATGGAGGCTCTGAGGATAGGTGCTCCATTGCAGTGGGAGATCCCTGCCTCCTCCATAACTGAAGGATTCTTGCTCTGCAACCTGTGTTTGAAAATGCTATTACTGTAAGTCACATGCTTCCTTAAAGCAACACTCAATTTTCCATCTCCCCTCGGGTTAATTAACTGAGCCAAACTTTTCTCCTATTCATCCAGTCCTTCTCTGACTCTGGCTATACCAATTTTAGCTCCAAATTAGCATTTATCATTGAATC
>JASCQX010000070.1:4489140-4504807 GCA_030264415.1 Sardinella fimbriata
TGTGTGTGTGTGTGTGTGTGTGTGTGTGTGTGTGTGTGTGTGTGTGTGTGTGTGTGTGTGTTTGAGGGAGTGTGTGACAGTGTTTAAAACAGGATTAATGCCTTATTATAGTTTATAAGCCTGTATGTGTAGGATTTATGCTATGTTTTTCATCCCAAGAACAATTGGCTCATCAATGATTCTGAATGGGTGCCAGGGGAAGGGAGAATGATGCCAGCTACACCTATATGGTGGTTGTGGTTGAAAACCACAAGTGAGAAAGTGAGTGACGCCATTAAAATGCACCCATAAGAGCAACAATCATCATTCCTGTAATGGGTAATGATTACGTTTTCTTTTCACTGAGAATTAGCTTCAGATCTACCACACAACATTGATGGGAAGTAAAGATAGTTTACTGGGTTCCATTAGTCTTACAAGTGGGAACTGGATATATACGATGTCACAAAAAAAAAACAAGTCAAAAATGTTCTAGTTGTTAGCAAATCTTCTGAACAAGACGCAAGATGCCAAGATTTGTTAGTACTTGTCTGTTGATAGATATAAATAGATATTTTTTTCTTAATCTCGAAGGAAATTCAGCATTGTTTGCTAATCTTGTCACATACTGTAGGCTTCAGTATCAGTTTGACATGAATTTCATCAATTAAGGCAATTAACTACTTTAAATGAACAAACAACAGAACTGAACAGAACTGAACACGGTTGGGTTGCAATTGATTTCAGGAGACACATGTAATGCAGTTAAACGTGAAATAAAAGTGTTACACCTCATCTCTACAGTGAACTGAGTAAAACAACAAGGAAAACAACTTGTGAGTACAACAGGTCATCTTGATACACTTGATGAGACCTTCCCATGTTTTGGTTGCTTTCATCAACAAAAATATGTCCTTAATCTGATATGGACAAGCACAGGCATGAGTGGCCTGCAGTTTTATCCTTTTTTATACAGCTTCAAAGTTTCAGACCACTGGGAGAGGCTGCATTTATTGTCTACTCAGAATCTAGAATGAATTCAATTCTGCGGTTACACTACAATCAAGACTTCATTTATTAACTTGTCTTTATGTCGTATATAGCCTAACTTACTCAACAATGGGCTTTTAAAAATTGCTCATCGAAATAGACCTAGATAGGTGTGGGCCAAGACCCTGGGATAGGTGTATGTTTCCTAATGAGAAACTTTTCTTCCATCTAGGTATCCTCTGGCAGGGAATTTTAGCTTTGCTGGGGGAGTCAGGGAGCATCGCTATACGAGTAATTACTGTCCAAGGAGCACCAAGGCCTCATGTGATTACGGATGAGAGAGGTAATAGATTCAACACTTATAAACGGGGAATGTGGTGTTTCTCCACAGCACCCGGTGTATCTGCAAGATGGATTATGTGGGGTTTGCAGAGTTCAGCATTGACACAGATTCATCGTAAATCATTATGCCAGAGGCCTGCAGTGATTTCTGCATTAGGAGCAGAAAATGGAGTTCACCCAGTCAATGAGGAGGGCATAACTCACATCAGTCATCCGCTTTCATGTTCTGCAGGACTTTATCTCCAGTATTGTTTCCATAAGGTTGTGGGGTGACATAAGGGGGCTGTGTGTGTGTGTGTGTGTGTGTGTGTGTGTGTGTGTGTGTGTGTGTGTGTGTGTGTGTGTATACTCCCATACCTAAATCTATAACCCTCCTTGTGAAGATATTCCTCTTAAATTCATAAACTGTCACAAAACTATACTTAAAAATAACAAAAGCAACATCAATCAATTCATAGAATGCATAAGTACATTTATACTTTTTGCAAGTTGTCAATAATAGACTGACTGGTCAATAGGCTACTTTTTAAAGTTTAAGTTAAATACTTCATCCAACGGACCTTTAGCTGGCAGCCCTAACATTTTGCGTAAACATGTCTTAAATTATGCTAAGAAATCTTGCAGTGTGTTTCGGAGCTGGCTTGATTTGACAACAGTGTCCTCTCCACTTTCCCAGCTCAAGAACTCACGAGCACCACGCGAGTGCAGCTGGCAGCGTGTGAGGGTGCGAGTCGCGCGCGGAATCCGGATGTGATGAAAAATGTTTCAGTGGAACTTTCTTCAGCGAAGTAGCAAAACCAGCGTGAGCGGTGGTACACAGTCACCGTGACTATTTTAAGCACGTCTATAGAAAGCAGAACGTGTGGAATTGGGGATTTATTGTTATTAACTTTTTGAAGTGTTGGCAACACGACTCAAGAAACCCTTGAAGGGAACGGCGTGTTTCGGTTTGAAGAGGATGGGAATAACTCAAGCCTGAAGCAAGGGAGTTGACATGTTTGAAAGGTAGTCTGTACTTATCAATGCCGTGTTTGTGTTTACAAAATCTGTTACATTGTCGATGAAAAGTAACAATATGATGTAATTGTTAGACCTTAGTTCCAGCATTTACTGAGAAATTTGCGGAATTGACGTGTTAACATTTGAAATTTCGGGAGCGGGGAACAAAAACTTTCCACAACTTTTTAACGACATTTTGCAAGTTGACGTCACTCTTCTTCGCAGTAAAGAATTGCAAAGCGCGCTTATCAGCATACCAACATTATTCTCGCTTTGTCAATAGCCGAGACTGATAAAAGTATTTTTATTATTTTCATGAGCAGGGTTGACGGGTGATAACTACAAAGGGAGAAAATTTCGGGTGTGTACAGTGTCTGGACAAGGAGGCTGTCTCATGTCCGCGGAGACAGTGTTACCTCCGGAAGGGCCTGTAGGGCCGGAGACTGACCCGCAACAGGAGACGAGTCGTCTTCTGCCCAGCTCCAGTAAAGGTAAATTTCCCATATTGCATTATGACTTTCCCATACTTACTCATGTTAACGAAATAGACCTACACATTGACATTTGCATTCATTACACCTTGTGTTCTGAGATATGTGCATATAAATGTGTCATTACCACAAGGTAAAAGGCTGCGTTTTTTCAAGCCAGTGCCAAAATGTGCTATAAATTACAATCTGGCAGAACCTATTTTTCTTGAAATTATATTTGTTAAAATACTAGACATCAATATGTAGGCCTACAAGCCTGTGTCAAGCTTACAAAGGACAAAACGGGGGAGGGATGAGTTGGTGGCTATTAGCAACACCCAATGCCAATTATAGTTTTAATTAACTTTCTAGTTGTCCATAAGATTATCACATGTAAAATAAGCCTGGCCCCATTTTTTTTAAAGGAGCCACTGAACCGTCAACCATTCTATTTATACCAAGCATCATTACAGTACTGTCAAAAATAGCAAAGTAGGACAAAGTAAGCAATCACAGACACTGGTGGCAAATGGATTTTCTCGGGACCTTCAAAGCATCAGTGTTGAGGCTGGATTTCCCTCTCAGAGGACTGTGTTATGTTCCGAGAATAGACCTAATTTATTTCAAACTGTAATCACTAAATACTTTGATGCATCACGCTAGCCTCAGCTTAGTAAGAGTGCATCGATTCAGGAGAGGTGCTGCAGGCAGAGAGAGAGAGAAAAAAAGGTTCTCATTGCATTAGACCAGTGAGGCTGAGATGAGGCCGTATCTATCTCTGTATCTAAAACAACTGTACCATATCCATCATGTCCTCTCGTCAGGCCAGTGAGGAGAAGTGGGGGGAAGAGTCAGAGAGCTGAAACAAATATAGTCTTTGTTCGGCCAAAAAGAAAGAGAAAAAGAAAAAAAAAAAAAGAAAAGAGGTGAGATGTGATTGCTGTGGCCCAGCAGAGACATTCTTCATTCGTTTCTCAAGCCAAAACAGCTGAGTCTCCTCAGGTGTTGTGCAAGTTCACTGTTAGTAATAGAAGAAGAAAGTGTTTTTTTTTCTATTTGGCTTGTTGAAATTGATGTCACCAATTCCCAATCCCTCTTGTACTTCTTAGGACAGATCTGTGCACAAGTTTAGTTACAAACATTATTACTGTATTGTGTCTTGAAGAATAATGCAACATGATTCTACAGTAGATGGAGGATGATCACATATATAATTTTATGACTTTATCTGGTATTATTTAAAGTTTTGTTTAGGCTTCTTTCATGGCTATCAGACACATTTGCCCAGCTATTTTCTGTCCCCTGCCTCCTCCCCTAACTTAGATGAATGCTGTCTTTATGGCTGTAAAAAGCTTGGCAGGTAGTTGTGCGCAGGGAAGCTGTGGGGAGAAGAAAATGAGATCCAGAGCTCTGGCCTGCCTGTTACCTGGTCCGCCCACACTGTTGTATAACCCCGGTGCCAAAAAGGAATATGTTTTATCTGGCTAAGGGCGCAGCAGAAACCTCCACTCGATATTAAGCCAAGCTCATTTTTGCACTGACCTTTTTCCTTTTTTTTCTCACATAATGTGCGACAGCACACTGCAGTTCTTGAAAGCGCTTGAAGCGGGTGCAAATAGATTGAGGTTGCGTTGATATACAGATATACAAACAATCGTTTCCATGTTGTGGTTTTTTCATGTGGATTAGCGAATGAGGTCACCCCCCTTCTCTGTTTCGCTTCCAGGCTGCGCATGCAACAATGACAGTTGTGAATCACCAGACGCCACATCAACAACCAAAACTCGGCCTCCGGGCGAACCACAGCCCAGCGGAACGCCAGAGCATGTGACAGAAGGAGGCCACACCCATGAGAACCTCGTCAGAAGTAAGTTCGATGTCTCCTCTCTACTTACTCATTCGCTCACTCAATCGCTCTCTCATTCACTCATCCGCTTGGCCTTGGTCAGTCATGCTCACTGCCTTATGTTTAGTAACTAGTGTTTCACATCAGTGATAATCACATCAGCTTAGACATGTCTTTGTTTTTAAATCAATCAAAACACAAGGGAACATTTCTTAGATTGGCGTGTTGCTGTTGAATGGGGAAAGGATGTATGTTTAGAATAGTTTTTTGACATCTGTGGACAACTTACCATGTGATTGGTTTGGTGATACAAAAGCTCTTCCTCTTCCAAGTTCCTCTATTCTCGCATAGTACTACAGAAGTGGATGCTGATTTGCTAGTGGTCTGTAGATTTTAGTGAAGTCAATGATAAACCGGGCTTGTTTGGCCTACATCAGACTCTACAGACTGGTTCCTATTTATTTTTATGAGCGCTGGGTCTCTTGCCCAGTGTGTTTCCGCAAGCATGTGGAAAAATACAAAGTTCTGTGATCAGTACAGATACAGAATCTGTGATGAAATCAGAGAAACTGTCAGGATTCCTTTTCCTTTTTTTCCGCGAGGGAAGAAATGCAAAATTGATTTAATTTCCTGGTGTCTATAAATGAAGATGCAGAAATGGCAACATACAGTGCTCCTTTTTTAGAACGTGGTTAATTAGATAAAATGTTGAGGTTATTGCCTATGGACCATTACTGACAATCTGTTGAACTTTAAAAAGTTACAATAATCACTTGTTTAATCAGCTCTTCTGCTCTTCACAAGCACACATGTACTTCGTTTGAAAATCAGATCACATGTTTGCATGACACATAACCTCTTACATAAATCTTGCCATTCAAAATCACAAGCAGGGGCTGCGTATGTCATATAGCTTTGGCCATTTAGCCTTTGGCAGTGTGTGTGTGTGTGTGTGTGTGTGTGTGTGTGTGTGTTTTCTGGGGGGGCTGTGTTATTAGATAATAATGGCAGTGTTCGCTGGTGACTGGGCCAAGCACTCGGAGGACTGAGTGAGTAAGGAAAGCCCTTTGTGGTTTGGCTTGGAGTGTCCTGGCTAGGGCTCGTACACCAGAGATTTGTTGGGACCAAAAGACAAATCCAGCATACCTGATGGTGCAGTGGAAACCGCAGGCCTCAGGCCTTATGAGTGGCTGTTGGATTGGATGGTAAGTTTTTTTGGCTAGGTGAACTAACTGACCTGAGGTGGGTCTTAAAAGAGGAAAGATTTGTTTGGGGGGTGTTCTGTAAAAATGAACCTTTTTTTCCACACCCACTGAGGTTGGAAGGGGTGTTCCCAGTGGAGGTTTTCTATAAAGTGTGTCACAGAAGAACATCCAGGGTTCAAAATAGAACATTTGTTGAGGCAACACCATATCGGTTTGAAGCCGATTTTTTTTTATTGTTCTTTTATATTGAGATTTTGACACTTCTTTATTATGTAGTAATACCTCCATGAAGAAATGGAAAAGTCAAGAATATTCTCGCATTACTGTCTCGGAACATGATATGCCTGTTCAGTGTCATTGACAGCTAGCTTTGACAAGTGTTGTTATACTTAGGAAGCAGCAGACTATTGTACTAAAGTTATATGTGATATTTAGTACATTGCTGCTCTGGCGCGTCACTCAATCAGAGTCAAAACAGTGTTAAGAAACTTGCTATGGGGAACTATAATACTGGGAGAAACCTGAATCCTTGCATTGCTCAGATCACTTTTGACTAGATATTATACTTATTGTTCTCAGATGATGTGATTGGTCTGACTAATGCTTTCAATTGAAACTGAGAATATGGAAATGTGTACCAGTAGGCCTAAATGCGTTCTTGGATGGCCTGACATTAAACAGGCAATGTTCGTCAATTCAACAGCATAAATTCCAGGCTGTGATGAGGTCAGGGTCATGGTAGACTATGGGAATCATCCGAAGAACAGCAAGCTATAAGAGGCAACTGTCTTAAGATTGTAAAATAGATTGCTAAACAAATACATAGACATATTGTAGTGTATGAGTAAACTGATGCACAATGATTGTGGACTTTTGCGTGGTCTGTGAGTGGTGTGATGTCCCTGTTTCACCCTTGAGAAGGGCTCTATCTGATATTGCTATAATTAGTGCAGTGCTACTGTAGCTTATCTGTTGAACAAACTGTGATTCCCATGAAAGTAGTCTCTTAGTCATTGTCAAAGCTCCAATTTCTGTTCACTTGGTTCTTAGTCAGATTCATTCATTCAGGGATGACTTTCCTTGTCACTCATTTAATAAAAAAAAAGTCTTTTCCGTTGTTTAAGAAAATCGAAACAAGCAAGTAGCTTGCTATTATGTTGAAATAACAGTAGTTGTGCAGTGGCCCTGCAGCATGTTTGCTTGGACTAGATGAAGACAGTGTATGGGCACGATCTACTGAGGTATTACATTAACATTGTTTTGAGCCAGGAAAAACCCCTGGAGGTATAAAGCTCACTGTGGAATGGAATAATGCATCCATGGTGTTTCTGGATCTCTCTCTCTCTCTCTCTCTCTCTCTCTCTCTCTCTCTCTCTCTCTCTCTCTCTCTCTCTCTCTCTGATTTTTTCTCTTGTTCTTTCAATCTAGTTTCTTTTTTAGTTGTCGGGAAAGAAGGCAGAAAGAGTTTTTGGCCTTGTGAAGCTGTGGTTATGATTGGAAAACTCTCACCATTTGTTGTTTTTAATTTTTTTCCTCTATTTTTTTTAATTAAAGAGGAAAAATGGCCACCACACCCTTATCACATAGTTCCATTCTGAGAACCTATTCTCTCTCTCTCTCTCTCTCTCTCTCTCTCACTCTCTCTCTCTCTCTCTTTGCTCTGTTTTTCTTTCAGCAGCACTTGCAGTGATATCCACCCAGTCCTCACGCTTGTGAAGAATCTTATTCTTAGTTCTGCCAGGGTTATGTATAGCCTGTGCAGTCACCGGCAGCACTGTGTGATCGCCCCCATAAGACCTCTTTATCCCCACAGCTACAGCCCCGCACACAATTCATTTAAACAGGTCAAACACTCCGTATTACGGACCAGGCTACTCAATCTCATTGGCTTCGCTATTGTTTGGAGCGCAGCTTGCTGACCTTCACAAAGGCCTGATCACAGTGATTTGGAAGGAAGAAGAGAGACTGCAGCAAGTTTCTGTTTCAATCACTCTCTCTCTCTCTCTCTCTCTCTCTCTCTCTCTTTCACTCTTTCTCCCCCTCTCTATTTTCCCCCTCTCTGGGGTTCTGTGGCATCGAGCAACGCTAATAGCAACTGATTGCTTCCATCCATGCAGTTGTTGGTGGATTGTTTTTTTCTGCCTTTGACACAACAGTTCTTTTGTTTCTAGGTTGTCAAGTTTTCCAGCTCTCACTCTTTTCCTCTGTGTTTCTTTCATTCTTTCTTTCTCTCTCTCTCTCTCTCTCTCAACCTCTCTCTGTCTCTTGCTCTCTTCTTTCATGTGATGACGTGGTTGTTGGTTGCTTATTTACCCATGAAACCAAAGCAAAAAAGTACTGGCACGTCTGGTTTTAGAAACTTAAGTCATGTTCTCGTTTTGCACAAGCAGGTGCAATGCATCATGTCTTTCATTCCCTGTCTGCCTCTTCATATCACTTTTCTTACTCGCTCTCTCTGTCTGTCTGGCTCTCGCTGTCTCTCACTTGTCATCTGACTTGTGAAGTTTGGGAGCAGACAGTTTCATTTTATATCACAATCGATCCCCCTTTTTCTCACACCGATATTGAAGGCTGAAAGCGACTAACTGCATGCCATGTCCGCGTTTCTCTTCAGAAAGTAGACGTCACCCTGTTTTAGGGTTACCATGACTGATGTTTGGAACTCAAGACATCTACAATGATGGGGCCTCTCAATGTCTGTCAGGCTGTTAAACGATAGCGATATCGCCTGGCAAACTGACGATGATGATGATGGAAAGAGCTTTCTCTTTGTCTTTCCCTGCGGTTCTTTGGAGAGATTTGGATGCAGCAGTGGATGGGAAGCCCACTCACTGAGGTGGAAAATAAAATCCCACAAGTCAGATAATAACCTGATGTCTTTGCTGCCGCAACAGAAAATCAATAGGAGCCCCCTTTTGTCTGTCAACTTCATTGACTTTATCACAGTTGGTAGAGAACAGCAAGCGCCGTTCGGGTTTACTTGTTGTGAGTATATCTCTGCAGGTCACCAGAGCAGTGTGAGGTCTGTGATGGGTTGAAGTGCGGGTAGAAGTCTCCAAAGGATGTTTTAGTTGAATAAACCTTAAAATAGCCCCAAAATGATATTGGAGGCAGTCATTTCTAGTGTGAATGCTTAAAAGGGCACAAAAAAAGAAAGAAAGAGAAAGAGGGGGTAGAGAGAGAGAGAGACAGAGAGAGAGAGAGAGAGAGACTAGGGGTGGGCTCCCCCCACTCCTCATTCTAAAGACGTCAGAAGCACGGCTTCTTTTCCAGAAGCTTCTGACTCCTCCTGAAATGAAGGTCTTTGGCTTTGCAAGCCCTACCAGCCTAAAATAAATTACAGCGACCCCCCCACCGCCCACCCCCAACGCCAGTTTAGGTGGTTAATCACCACATTATTCATGGCGTGTCAAATAGTTCCTAAGTGCTCTCCTGGATAAAGAAGCACTGTCTCGTCTGAAGAACTCCTACTTTTCTCCCGCACTCCATTTTTTCTCTTTTTTTTATCAGTCTGGAAATTCTGAAGTGAGCCAATAAGGTCAAACCGACTTGAGGCTTTTGCACTATGAAAAGAAAGACATTAACTTGGCCTTTGTGTGAATCCCTGATTGTGCCCTCTCACTGGTTGAATCCTCAAGGTTGTTCACTTGACAGGAGCGAAGTGACCTTTTTTACATTGCCGGATATGTGACACTTCAAAAGGTTGATGAATATTTGTTTAATGGGAGTGTACCACACGTTAGATAGAGCTCCTTGCTCAGAAAGTGCTTCAGATGTTTCCCTGGCATGAATAAGCTTCTGGTGCTGGCGGTTGAGAAGGGGTCATAATAACTACACATTCTCCTTTCAGAGTAGATGGTATCGTTCACTAAGGAAATACAATGTGACACTGGAATGGTAACAAAAACTACTGTAATGTTATTTCAGTGCTTTCGAAAGCTTTCACATTAATATAAAGGCAGACACGCTGTTATTCAAAAGTCTCTCATAAATTTAATTTCTGAAATGGGGGGAAAAAGGCCTCTTATAGATGAATTTCTGTAACCGTTTCTCAGTCAAAAGGATTGATTTCATTGTTGTCATGCAAGAGTAAAAAAGAAAAGATATGTATAAATCAAGACCCCTCCCACCCCTCCCTCCACCCCCCCATCCTCTTTTATTAAAGGGCCTCCGGCCCAGACAAGGCCCTGATCAGGTTCTAATTGTCTGGTTCCGGGCCAGATACGTTCTTAAGTCAGCCGCCATCCATTCTCTGCTCAAATTATGTTTCTAAACCAAGAGGCCATTAAAACAGAGAGGTAATTTTCAAGTGATTACTTAGCGGCGGGTCAGAGAATCAGAAACTGTATAAATAGGGTGAAATGCTTATGCGGAGGTTGATTAAAATGGCCATTGTAGTCCTACCTCTGAGGTAATTATTTCCTCATTGTCTTGTGTGTCGATATATGGCTCTTTTTTTCCCCAGCCTTCTAATTAACATTCCCTGAACCGCTAAATCCCTTTCTCTCAAGCATGCATGTGTTTTCTTTTGATATTCAGAGATTTAAAGTGCTCCAGTTCGAACATTAGAAGTGAGTATGTGCCCGTGTACTTCATATTTCCACAGTAGAATATTTGAGGAGTCTTTGTTTCTACCCCCTCACACACACACACACACGCACACACACACACACACACACACACACACACACACACACACATGCACACACTCACACACATACACACACTGTTCCTCTGTGACACTGACTTTTTCTTTTGCGGAGAATTCTCCAGTCCTACATTCTCATGTCAAACATTTGTGTGCATTGTTTCAGTCGCTAGCTAAAGATTTATATTGGAATTTTCCTTTTTGTTCAAACATTTGGGGGAACAGAGTGTGTGTTGAGCAATTAGATGTAGGCTACACACACATACATACACACTCACACACACACACACACACACACACACACACACACACACACACACACACACACACACATTCACATTTACACCCCACACATACACATACACACACAGAAGTAGATGCAGATGAAGAATCATTCTGAACGCAGACTCGCAGACTGCTGCAGCAAGGAGCAAGGATCTCTGGGAGATCTCCCAGCAGTTGAATTCCTGCACTCCTCCGCAAAGAGATGCGACTCCCCCATCACAGCACGATCCAGTCCCAGTGGTCGCCTGGATGTCTGCACCTTCCCCTTCCCCCTGTACACAATACATCAGTTGGAAGAGGGGAAAGAGACTGGAGAACTTGAAGAAAATCACACACACACACACACACACACACACACACACACACACAGACACACAGAAGTAGGAGAAGGTGGAAGAGATAGAAAGAGAGAGGGATGGAGAGGACAGAGAGGGAGTGAAAGAGACAGAGGGATAGAGGAGATAGACAGAGCAAGACAGAAAGAGAGGGAGAGAGAGAGAGGAACCCACTTCAAATGAGAGTGGAGCAGAGGGGATTACTTGGTCTCTAACAGGGTTTTGGCTCCGACATTAAGGTTAAACCCCATTTCTATTAGGCGGCCCTGTGTGCTGCGGCGGGGGCCACTCTCTAGCCTGGCCTGCCGTGTTTGCAGGTTCACCGCCCCGGCGCTGGGTCATTCTGCCAGGTCCTCTGATCACTGAAGGGTGACAGGGGAGTGGAGCCCTGGCTTCAGTCCTGACACACACACACACACACACGTGTGAGTGCGCACACACATACACTCACTCACTCTCTCTCTCTCTTTCGCTCACACACGCAGACACCTACATAAACATTCAGTGTATCCCTGACACACACACATTCATACATGCACACGCTCACACGCAGAGCCTCATGTGATCTATTCAGTACCAAAATACATACACATGCAAAACAGTACACAGCGCAAATACCTCTGACAGTGATATGTTGCCACACACAGATCTCATACACATTTTTTTTTTTTTTTTTTAAAGCACACACACACACAGACTCACACAGCCAGCGGGGATCGATATTGCCGCCTCGGCGTTTAAAAAGCCACTCAGAGACAGAGAGAGAGAGAGAGAGAGAGAGAGAGAGAAAGAAGGAGAGAGAGATGAGGCACCTCTGTACCCCAGCCTGATTCCTGGGGCTTAAGGGCTTGATTGGCACCCCAAAGATAAGGAGCATTGACCCACAGCTGTCCATTAGCTCAGCTTAATACTGCGATTGATACCGAGCAAATAAAGGAACCATGTCTGCTGATGCTTTTGTTTTCATAGACTCCTAGACCTCTGGCAAATGCTGAGGTGACTTTCGGGATCTGGTTCTTTTTTTCTTTTTTTTCCTGCCCTTCTCTGCTTTATTTGGGATGTTACAAACATCTGTTTGCTGACCCTTGCCCTGTCTTGTAATGTCTCCAGCAGATGCATTGTATGCTGTTGTAGGTTTATTATTTTTTTTGTGTATGTGCTTTCTGTCTTTTTCTGAGGCAGTTTGTTTCCTGTGGAACTTTTGCGCAGCATGAGATTTTGAAATCGGTGGAATCTGTGAGTCATGGGCCTTAACTGAAACTGAAAATACACCCCTCCTTCCCGCCGTTTGCTTGCTCCTCCTCCTCTTCCTCCTCCTTCTCCTCCTCCTCCCTCTACCTCCTCATCCCTTCCTCTCTCTCTCTCTCATGCTCTCTCTATTTTTCTTGTCTGTGTAACTCGGGGTTTTTCGTTGTCAGGGGAGGGTGGAGCACGCTTGGGACATACAGTCTGGCAGCTGGACCAGGCCTGCTCTGAGTCACGTCATAACGGATCTTTCTAGAAAGCTGTGGTAGTGGCGCTTAAAAAAAAAAAGAAAGAAAAAAACGCGGGCTAAATCTGTGCAAGATGTGCAGCAGCAGTTTAAGCGCAGCCACAAGGAGGGAGACTGTTGTGTTTTATGGCATTCCTCTACCCCATCTTTGAATGGAAAGACTTGGAGAAAAAAGGGGAGAGTCCATTTGAACTACATGCAGAGATGAAAGAAAAGGGACACCAACGGTGAAAGAATGATTGATGTCAAGAGAGACAGAAATGAGAAAAGAAGCCGGAGAGAGAGCGAGAGAGAAAGAGAAAGGGAGAAGTAGTTAGGGAATAAGAAGGGGCGAGAAGGGGCAAAGGAGGAGAAAAAGAGAGAGAGAGAGAGAGAGAGAGTACAGTGTTAACATGCTAAGTTTAAGGCCAAGGATTGTCTCCTTGTTATGCTGCATTACCACCACTCAAATTAGCACCGTGCAAATTTCACACAACACAAAAGAGGGTAGACCTTCTGGCTCCAGTGAAACATAAGTGATTTTTTTTTTCCTTCCACCTCGATGTGCTTCTGTACGTTTGAAGGAAATGGCATCTCATAAGGCCCCCTTTTAATGATTTAGATAGCAGTCAGACATATTAATCACGGAAAACGCTCCGTTTTGAAATCGAAGGATAATTGATGATAGCCTGCTCCCTCCCGGAGAGCACTGTAAAGGTTCAGGTCGTCAGAAATTCTCGCTCTTGTCTTTTAAGTTGCCTTCTCCACTGTAAAATGTAATTAAGGAGAACAAGGTCCGAAGGGGTTATTTTTTCCACTCAATCAGCAGTCAAATTACTAAATTTGAAATTAGTAAATCCCAAGCGCCCCGGCTTTCCTTGTCATTGTTATCGAGAGCAAGAAAGAAGGAAGAGGAGGAAGAAGGTGGGGGGTGGGGGGGGTGGGGGCGGCCGGTGCGACGAAAGTGAGTGGAGATGAGGGTGGCTCGGAATATTAAACGTCTTCCTAAGCGTCAGAGCTCCACAGCAGGTTGCGTTTGTGAAGGGCCAAATTTAAGTGATTGTCACTGAGAATTAAAAAAGGTGCCATTACTACAGAAAGAAAAAAGAGCTGAGTAATTCTGGCTGGCCAATCCAATACAGAGAAAGAGAGAGAGAGAGAGAGAGAGAGAGAGAGAGAGAGAGACACACACACAGAGAGAGAGAGAGACAGAGAGAGAAGGAACATTCATCTGAAATGAGATGAACCACACGGCGGCATTGCAACAGCAGACTGGTGTAAAACAACCTGAAAATGTATTCAGCATCAAGTTCTGCAGGTCTGTTGTCAGTTGATAATAATGGTGGTCTGTTCTAGTGCATCTGCCGATATGTTCTTATAATGACGTTTGGGTAGTCGGGGTAAGTGTACACAGCAATAAATTAGCTGAAACTGTGCTTAGCTTCACTAGTTCATCCCATTTATCCCAAAGGCTTAAGCTGCTATTCTATCTATTTTGCATTAAACATTTGATTGTTTATGAAAGATTGTATGCAACAATATGCCAGTATATCAGTGCCCCAGAATTACCAGGTTAACAACCACGACTTCCATGAATGTTCAGGGTTAATAAAAAAGGGAAAGTTCCTTTTTTCCATTTCAAGCCACAGAAGCTGCAGGAATTACGCCAGTGGTCCTGTTCAGGTTGTATATTAAAGTTAAGGGGGTGGGGGTGCCTGCCTGGATGAAATGGATCGTATATGCTTTGTGTGGTCGTCAAAAGGGACAGTACGTGACAATTATAACATGCCTACTCTCTTCAAACCTGTCCCCTTGCTCAATAAAGAAAGTCCTTGCTGCAGAGTTGGAAGGTCACACCATAAATGAGCTTTGATATGCCGAAGGAAAATTTCAATCAGGAAGTCTTTGTAATAATATTCATTGTACATTTTCTGCCCCCCGCCTTCCCCCTCTCCTCCTCCCCACACATCCCCTCCCTGCAATATAATTCCCCTGGTTTTGTTACTATAAATATGGACATTGGGATATCTAATTTCTAATGAGAAAAAAATATGTATGTATATATATCCCCTCGGATTGAAAGGTAGAACCATCGGTGTGCCATTGGTGTTTGTGAAGAGGAGAAATGCCACCCCAGGCTGTGTTGGTAGATGATGGGTGCTCTCCTGGTAGGTCAGTGCACATTTGCAAATTAGCATTTCAATCAGGCTAGGTAGGCAGGGCCCAAGAAGCCATAAAATATGTATTTGTTATATATTTATATCGTTGGTCCCAGAGATAAACAAATGACATCATACAAAAGCATTGCTACTTATGCTCCTCGCAATAAGGAGGAACCAAAGCAAAAAATAAATGAATCTTTCTTTTTTTAAAAAAAGTTTGAATCAACAACAAGCCTCATGGCAATGATAAGGTAAAAAAAGTATATCTCTTTATTCTTTTTAATGTCATTTTAAGCTAGTTTGTTCAATTTCTCCGGTGTAGCTCTTTTGGGTTGTATCAGTGTAGTGTTAGGGGAACAAGAAAAAGAGCTCTGCAATTTTGGATCCTTGAGCATATCAAATCCCTCAGCACAGAAAGTACTATCATGATTCATTCGGAAAAAAAAAAAAAAAATGAAACACACACACAGAGACTCACACACACATACACACCTGGGTCCAGTGGTATAGTGTTTTGTGTGCTTTTCTATGATTGTCTCGACCTCTCGGTCTTTCCAGTTCTGTTTTTCTTCTTTGAAACAGGTAATAATAGTTTGCCATTTCCCGATAGTGGGATTGGTCTGTTTAGCTAGATGGCATGACGTGACATGTGAATTACAGTGCTTCCTGTGATGGACATTCTAATGGACCTCGGCAAACATGTCTGCAGTGCAATAATGTAATATTAAAGCGGCCGGAGCTGGGACAATATACCCCTGTGCTTCTTTACCTGTATACTTTTCTACCTTTCACATGTAGCACAGTATCACAAGATCAGTTTGTCCTGGTTATAAACTCCTCTCTCTCTCTCTCTCTCTCTCTCTCTCTCTCTCTCTCTCTCTCTCTCTCTCTCTCTCTTTGTCTTCCTCACTCCTTGTCTCACTATCTTTCTTTCT
>JASCQX010000070.1:6319682-6330159 GCA_030264415.1 Sardinella fimbriata
AGAAACCTCATAAACATGGCCATCAGATTCACTTATTTGAGTAAGTAGTAAGTAAGTCATATAATAGAAAATGGCAAGCTCTTTTAACATGCTGTGACAAGGTGAAGTACTTTTGCTGGCTCTAGGCATCAGTCCTTAGAAAGAAAATTGCAGCATCAAAGCCCATTCTCTGTAGTAGTCTACCTACAGAACAAATTCAAGTGGTGCAAACTTTAGTGGATGTGTCATATGGGACTTGCCATTTGATCAGTGTCTTAGAACTATCAAGTAATGAACAAAACCATGTCAACAATTCACCATGAGAAAGAAGGGGGAGAGTGTCACTTAAGACTTAAATGTGTGAGAAGAGTTAGAGAAATAGCAATGAATATAAGACAACTGCTTCAAGATGACTGGTGTGGACAAGCGGCGAAGACATGTGTCACTCTTTGCGTGCGTGCGTGTGTGTGTGTGTGTGTGTGTGTGTGTGACAGCATAATGGCTCCCTCCAGGACTGACCCAGAGAAGGCAGGACACAGTTCTTGCACCGGGAATGTTAACACGACACCACCAGCTGGGTAGTCGGTTTTACCCACAGCCTGAAGGTCTGTATGCTTAATAACAGCGATAAAAAGCAATGGTGCAAACGGAGAAAAGACAAAATGGAACATTTTAATTTCCCTCTGACACTGAGAATGGCTAAGTTCCAGCATGATATACAAACACATAAACTAGATTTCAGACTTCCAATTCAAACATTCACAATTCTTCTCACTCAGAGTTCACAGTTCCTGCACTGACAAAGACATGTCCTTGACTTAAGCACACAAACAGAGAGAAGTGAAACTCGTGTGCAAACCCCTTACAAACCTTTCCACTGTGACTCATTCTATGGCCTCGGTCTAAGGAAAGAAAATGTCCACAAAAAAAGTAAAACCCTTAAAGAAACAAGGATATATGAATGGATCTTTATATTGTTTTCCTGGAGGACAAACAAATGCAAATATACATTTAAAGTCAAAATGGCATTGGCAGTGTGTAGGGACCATTGAGGGAAACACTTGGCTAGCTGGCTACAGGACAAAAGGGGCTCTGCCGACTCCATTAGCCAGTCCATGCGTCCTAGACCCCCCCCTCCTTCCCCCATGCATAGCAGCCGCAATGCCAAGATGAGGGAAGTGCCAACATTTGCTGCGCAGTGACAGTTTCGGGTTGCAGCGCAGGTCACATGTCACAACAGTGGAAAATCATTGTGATTGGATCTCTGGACTAACAGCTGGCATGGTCTGCTTGACTAACGACAGGAGGCGATTTAACCCTTTCCACGCAGAAGCCAGCAACAAGAACTATGCCTATTGTAGGCTAGAGGCAGAACAACTGCACAGCTCTGGTTCAGGTTCTGAATACTAGGACTTAAAATATCAACAGACTTTAACCAGGAAATCACAAAAGAAAATCTAGAAGTCTAAACTATATGTATCACAATCTGAAAAACACCTCCTCCTGATTTATACAACTGATTTTTTTTTTCATCCCGCCAAGCAGAATTTCAACTTGGTGCCAATGTGCAATAATCATCATGAAACTGTCCTCTTTTACTGTATGTGCCAATCCTGTTGTAGAGATTCAAGGACAGCAATTCCAGGGATCCCTCCACTCAGGAGCGGCCTGCCAGGGGTTGGGTATATTTTTAGCGGCCCCCAGACTGCCCCCTCCTCTTCTCGCTCTTCTCCTCTCCCCCCTCCCCTCTGCCGGCTACGGATGAAGTGGGTCAGGGCATGTAATTGTGAAGGATACAAAGCAGCCACACACTGCTCTGCACAGCTCAGTGCTCTCAGGCCCTCACTTCACACTGGTGGCCGGGCACTTCCACCCTAGCCAGACTGCCAACTCTCAACACCACACATCGGCTCACACACGTCGTCCCACTAGCCTCTCCAGAGTACTTCAATTCGGGACAACGGCTTAAAGCAGGAAAATGGCTTTTATACCCTCACTTTGCTACAAAGTCAGATACTAGCACTGCAAAATCAGAACAAGCAAAAATAACCTCTTGACGTCAGGGGATGAAGAGAGAAAAATAAATGGAATTTAGAACCAAAGAGATGTTCCCGGCAGTCTCCTTGTGTTTGCGTGATCCTTACTGGTAAGTCCAATGACCTCATGGGCCAAGAAAAATTTTAAAGAATAACATCAACTTTGAAGAAGGGTCTTTGATGAGACGGACCTTGGGGATCTTTTGTCATGAGATGCCAAGTTTGCACCAGTCTTTTGGCCCCTTGGTTCTCTTTGAATGCGTGACCTCCCAACCTCATCCATTTAAAATTCATCACACAAAGGTCCAAGTCACATTAGTGTACATTTGGTCTCAAAAAGGAGTGGACCTAGCACTGATGCTCAGAATCACAATGCTGACAGTTTGCCACAATCTTATACATGTAATTCCATATGTGGTACAGTGATATGTAATTGAGTCAAATATACCAGCAGATCAGTCCCACAACTCGGCTGAAATTCCTGCCATGGCAGCTTGCAAAGGGAACCAAGGCTGTTCTATTATTTATATATTCGAGCTTCAACGGAAAAGACAATATCTTCTTTCTGTAACCTTATTTTAAAAGTGATCTAGCCTACTTATTCTCTTTAAACAAGTAAAAACAATACAAGTTGTGATGCTAATTTTGAGGCCAACATTTGATTTATGTTTTCATAGGCCTTACTTGACAATAGTCCACTTAAATACAAACTGAATGAGAGAATCACTCTTGGCGTGTATACAGGTACAGCAAATAGCTACAACATGTGATCAAAATGCACTTAGGCTAATAGTACAGCAGGCTATATTTAGCTTTCCATGATGACCAATGTGGGGTTGAATGTCACCTCAAATTAATGTGACAAAAACTCATTGCTTAAAGAAAATTGTCTGCATCTGCATGAAGTGTCAATTCCGAATGTTCAATATCATGCCTTTGAGGAAGATACTAGGCTGCATTTCATTCTCACACAGTATGCCTCTACTTCTGGACTAAAACTAAATCACCAAAAGCATTTAGTATCTGAAATGACAAAAAATCCTAACACTGCCTAAAACTACACAAGACCATGTTCCATCAGCTAACAAAGCAAAGGCATCTACTCCAAACAAGTGCAATTTTACTTCTCTGCAAACCTCAACAGTAGTCCAAAGGCCTCAAAAATCTGACGCACAGTCAAAGGTTACTTGATTTCATGGATAAAGTAAATCATTAAACCTTTGTCTGAATGTATTTAAATATTTGTTTTATTCTGAATTTTCCCAACTTCTATAACCCTAACACATAGACAAACTGATGCTAAAATGTCACAACTTGTTTTGCAAGCTTTTTTCTGTAAACTTACACAAGATATAAAATAAAAGATGATAGCTATATCAGCCAGAAAGGACTGAATCTGGCTTTACTGGACTACTCGTACCCCGTTTTAAACAGTCAAGATCAGTACCATCAATTTCAACTTAGACTGTGGACACTTCAATTAGGTGGAAATGAGAACAAGTCTTTGCAGTTAACTTACAGGCTATTTAAGATGGTGACCAAAATGTCACGATAATGTTATTTGGGAAGCCTCAGACCACAAACTACTGAAACTGATAACATTAACAATGGAATGTGTTTGACTAACTTATGCTGTATGCTTAACATAGGAAATAATCAACTGCACAATGACATGCAAGTATATATTTTTTTAGATACCTATAACTAGTTCCCTTTCATCGACAAAAGTAAAAGGCATGCGTCGTGATGTGTGCAGCAGATCCATTAAATATCAATAACGGTGTCTGAAGATAATGTCAAGTAATGTTAGAAACGTTAATCGTACGGCGGCAGAAATGTGTCACTCTGTCCTCATGTGGATAACATGTCCTGCTGAGTTGATGAGACATTAACATTAACAGATTAGTGATGACATAGGTTTTCCCAAATTCCAGATGAGTGATCTAAAATATTGCATTGGTGAATGCAGTTGACAATAATCACAATACCCACTAACGTTAACGTATGCATGAGTTGACTATGGATCGGTCCTAAGTTCTAGTAGTAGCATTTGTTTGATTCGCCTAAGGCAGTTATCCAAGTCTAAACTTAGGTTTGATATTAGGCTATGCTTAACATTAACTTACCCAACAATTTGGTGGATCAAAAGTCAATATTCATTACGACTTAACGTTAACATTCAATGCACAAAAAGAAGCGAGAATTATTTTCATTGCATTCTAAGGTGAGGATAACTGTAGCCTACAAGTAGGTTATCTTGCGTTGAACAAGGAGCTACAATGAGCATGGTTTGACGTGAACCATGTAACGTTACGGTCAAGCTAACAAAAGTGAACGTTAACGCAACTCGAATGGAGTTAAATAGTCTTGTGCTTAGCTAAAAGAATAATCAGCACACAAAGTGATGAGGAAAAATTAGGTGCAATAGCGTAAGGAGTTTACAAAAAGCTGTCACTGGTGAACACGTTAACGTGCATTTACATTCATTCAGCTGACTGTCATTATCTTGACAAGAACACTTTCTTACAACGCCCAAAGAAAAAGCAGTTGACAGGCTACACAGTCTGCATCGGTTGGTCGCAGCTTAACGTTAACGTTCAACTTGTTCTACGGTCACTCTTGGTGTCGGTAACGTTATGTTAATTCAGCACTGTAGCTATTCTAAAAATATTAAACGCAGGTCAACGTTCAGCTACTGTAAGCGGTGGAAGTTTGACAACCACACATTACGTTTGCCATCAGACATAATGTCAGGTTTCGGTGATATTGCATTCGAAATGTGCAGTGATAGACAGTTGACTGAATGAGAATATTAACGTTACTGGCAAGCTGGCTCAAAAAATAACGTTAACGTTACCGTTGACTGGCGTCGCTAGCTAACGTTATCGTTTATGTTCAATTCGCTCAATAGCACTATTTCTTCCCTAACGTTAAGTGTTACCGGTCTTTCTTCGCCTTGTGGTTTCGGAGTCTCCTGACAAAACATGTAACGTTATACTTACATTTGATTAGAATAACACAGTTTTTAGCGTGTGTTAACCAGTTGATATGTCTTCAACAGACTTTCTCCCCTTCCATGAGCAACGCCAACCTCAGATAACGAAGCTCTTCCAGAACTGAAACGCGTGCAGTGGAACACATCTCAAAAAATATTCATTGCCAACCAGCAACTTTCCATTGTGCACCGAACTCTATTGTTCAATGCAGCTCGTCGTAGTGAGTGAACATAAATCTGTGGATGATTTTAACGTTACCTTAAAACGATAATCCATTCACTACAGCTGGATAAGAAAGGAAGGCACACCTTCTTGCTTGCCCGTCTTGCTGCCAAAGAAATACGAACTAGCGGCAATTAACTAACGTTAGCCAAGTTTGCTAACGTTAACGTTAGGGTTGCTGACGTCCGATGAGATGAACACAAAATAATTTGATATCAGAATGAGATTGTGCTTTACGCAAGGCTACGTTAAGCACGGGGGCACTGAAGGTTCTACATGGCAAAAGCAAAAAAAATTCTGGCAAAAATTGTTGAAGAACAATACTCACTCCGCTCTCGAATGGTGCCCTGAGACCCCCTCACTCTCGTTCTTCTCCCTACCTCTCTCGTTCTGCAAAGACAGACTGCTTCCACCAATCTGCACAGAAATCCCGCCCCCTACAAAACGACATGTGATTCACGTTACGATTCTGGAGTCCGTCCCCCTGACGTGAATCACATGTCCCAAGGGACGCCGTGTAGTAGGTGGGCAAATCTGCGAAGATTGGAGGAGAGCGTCTGTCTGTCTTTAGTTTGGCTCATGATTGGCTGAACAAGTGTAGCTATCACACGTTTGTGGACGGAGATTCTGTTCTATCCCTATGAATCTAGCGCTGATTATGATTTTTGCAATAGCCTCTGTTGAGGTAATGGGAAGCCCTGGTATGCATTGCGAGTCTTTGATACATCTTTTATTGATGATTTACTGTGGTTGTTTCAACGTGGTTCACTGCCGACAAACTCCTCCTACAGTCCGGAACAAGTCTTCCCCGGCGGCTAATTAAACCTGACGTCACTCTTTCCATGACGTAGCGCTTTTTATTCTTTCTATTCAGATCTTCGGTCTGAGCTCCTCTCTCTGCAGACCGAGTGGAACAGCCAGAGGTACGCTTTTGCAAGATGATAATAGCCTATTTGATTGCCATTCAAAGCAATGTACATGTATTCCGTCACCTACAGAGAAAATGCTCTACAGTGGCCAACACTGTGGAGCAGATACGGCAATTCAACTTGCCTGTCTTGTTTAACCTTACATGTAGCCTAATGAATTGCAGTCGACTTTTAGGCCATTTAACTATTTTCAATATCTGGGCTACCATATGAATATCATACATAAAACCTAGACACACTCTCTCTCTCTCTCTCTCTCTCTCTCTCTCTCTCTCTCTGTGATGACATCTGGTCGTCATTGATCTGTGTTTTCCCTGTGCTGTCATCTGGCTTATATTGATCTATGCATTATTGCACTGCTGGACACAGCTTCAGCAAGGCTGTCTCTTAATTGCAGTGTATCCACAGTGCCTATTTGTGTGTATGTTTAGGCCAGCCTAGCCTATTAATCTATTAATGCAAGCAATTTTACAACCTAGGCAAGACGTTCTTCGACATACAAATGTAGGTCTAGATTGCATGCCTATGTCAGTATCCAATGGATGCTGGTAGGCCTATAGGGTATTGTACAGTACCCTAATTTATGCTGAGGATTGATCTTGGAGGGTTGCCTGGATGAAACTTAATTCAAGATTTGGTTCTGAAGATAAAGATCAGAATGAACCCTTTTCTAGTACAAATTAACTGTGAAAGAAACCCCACAATAAATCCTCCCCCACACCAAATAAAAAAAACCCAAACCAAAACAGAAAAAAAACATTTCAACCATCTGATGAGGTGGTGATGGGCCACATTATAGCCACAGTTTGCGACCACACCACACCTTCTCAGCCCTTTTGTGCTTGATTTCAGGTTAGAAAAGGGTTTCTTGTCCCAGTTTTGCTGCAGTCATTGGTGCCTAGAGGGGCAATGGTTTTCTAGACAGAAGTTGATGATAAACAGAACAATATTTCTTGCAGAGAGCATTTGACCAGCCGTCTTCACGTAATGGGTTTCATGATTAACAAAATGAACATCTCTAAACAGAAACATGACTTCAGAGTGTTGGCCGCTCTTGGCTTGAGAACACAAACCTTTAACCCCTACGTGCATATAATTTGAGCTCATTAGTAATGTTAGTCAAAGCAGATGCATGGCTTCCTGAAGCACAAAAGTGTTTTTTTTTTTTTTTACTTGGAGCCCCTGCCATTGGTGGCCTGCAGTGTTGTCTCCGGTCCTGGAGCAGATGTCTCCTGAATGCTGTCAGCCATGGCTGGCCTGTGTTTGTCTGTGCCGTTTTCTCTGTCCCCAAATCCACTGCAGCACACACACACATACTCTGAACACAGACACAGCATGGCACCCACCTGTGCTTAAAGGAAAATACACACACACACACACACACACACACAGGTACTCATAAACACACACTCACACATGCATGCACAAAGCCCCAACTCTGTTCTCTCAAGAGCCATTTCCACTGTGGGGTTCAGCAGCATTGAGGCAGCTGCTATGCAACAGCTTTCCTGGTTCAATCCGGGCAAGGCTATAGACCCATGTGCATCACTGGCATCTATCAACTCATTCACTGCGCCCCTCTATTAGCCTTTTATTGAGCTGTTTGGAAGAAATGGCTGAAGTAAAGTCATGCATTGTTCATTAGATGGGACAAAATCAAACCACATATTCACTATGATGTATCATTCTCTGTAATCTATGCCACTATTTCCCTCGGTTTCTGCCTGCCTAAAATAATTTCTCTTCTCTGCTACTCACACATAATGAAATCTCTCGGAAATATGAAATATGGACAGATTATGGACAGATATCAATTTGAATATTTGAATAACTTGAATATTTTAGTAATGTAGTTTTTACCTCAAACCCCCTAAATGATTTCTCAGTATGAATGCAAATCCAGAACTTTCCCTCTGTCGACATTGGTTTCTGTGAGATTTGACCTTTAGTGGACTGAGCTCATTGCATGTAACAGAAAAATAGCTAAATGTCAAGTGTTGCTGAATGCAATGCGTGACAATAGGCCCTCATTTCACAGTTCAAAATAGTGGTAAATATCACCACTTTGTTTTTGGGAAGCAGCAACTGCCCCAATTACTATATTATACTTTTTCCTTGGTCCAGAATATTGTAAATGTCTATGTTCTGTAGCCGATGTAAATGTCATATAGTTACAACTGTGAAGATGTTAATGCACAGCTGGTGTCCTCTCAAGACAAGTAAACATTGTAACAAGGTTGGAGATAAGACGTAGTGAAATACTATATATTTTTTTTGTATATAGTTGCTGTGTTTGTCAATTTATAGTATAAGAATATAAAAATGTTTTGAATTAGAGTCTAAAAGAGATTTAGATCAATGGAGATCAGATCAACAAAACAGTCTTGAGTTACAGCAAAATGCATTGTCTTGCAGCAGGTTTGGCCTTATCCCACAACATGTAAGGCTGACTAAGCAACAATGGACAACAAAACATTCCCACACAGCCTGTTGTGTGCCTGTTATTCTGACTATGAGAGGCATTTTACGCAAACTTCTAACCTCTGCAGTGGGAAAGATATGCTGAAATGCAGGCCATGTGGCAAAGTTCCATGTAGCCTGCGTAGGTCATGTGACTCTTGATCAATGTTGAGCAAGCAGAAAAGCTGTGCGGCTGGAAATTGCTCATTAGCCGTCTTACACAAGAAACGCCCGGGCACTATCAGTCAGGACATGTTGTATTATTGCTTCCTCTGGCCACCAATCTCTCCCCATCACTATGTTTCTTCAGCCAACATTTTCCACTCTGTCAGCATGTCAGAAATGAACTTCCCCCTTGTTAGAGGACCTCAGAGAAGCAGAGGGAGGGGGAGTGTGTGGGGGGGGGGGGTAGGGAGACAGGGAGCAGGATAGATACAAGAGATATACACATACACACACATACAGGACAGAAAAGGTGAAAACGATGAGAAGCAAATTAATGGTGATCAAACACACACAGTCGAAAAGTTGACCCAGTGATCTGTTGGATTTTCCATCTGAGAGGCCTATAGGGAGGGAAAAAAAAGGCTACAGGTTACCGGTAGAGAGCACGGGCGTTTAATGAGAAACATTCATAAAAGCGACCATAGCATCAGCTGTAATTGCCATAATGGCCTCTGCCCCGTGGAATGCTTGACGGGGGCGTGCGTGGGGTTTGTGCGGTGGAAGACTCCCCCAATTAAACTCCCACCATAAACTCTCAGGCAGTGCTGCTGACACAGGGCAAAGTGAGCGCAGCAGCCAGTCCCTCTAGTCTAGTCTCTTCCCCATGGCAGCGCAATGCAGCGCTGCTACAAGCAGCCCAGCAAAGGGTGAAAATACTTAGACATGGAGCGGCCAGCCGGGGTCTGCAAATTTCACACTCACAAAGGGCCCTCTCAGAGGAGAGGGTGCAGCAGACCTAGCTAATAAGTTGGTGAAGAAAGTAATATGAAGACGTGTGACGAGGGTAAACATAACAGGCCAAAGATGTGTGAGTGTGTAAAAGAGAGACTGAGAGGGAGGGAGGGAAGGAGGGAGGGAGAGTGAGGATCCATGGAGAAACAGCGTTGATCGTTTTAGGTTCCGGCATGTTTGTGTTTCCAACAACTCCTGGAATTTACAGCAGGAGCTGGCCAACGCAGGAGAGGAGAGGTGAACAGCCCACAGGATAAAGACTCCAGCTGTACTGAATCTGTGTGTGTTTGTGTGTGTGTGTGTGTCTGTATGCGCGCGTCTGCGTGTTGTCTGTCTGCATGCGTGCATGTATGCACGTGCCCACTCTACAAGGGAGAATTACAGAGGAACCAGTGGCCAAATGACAGAGAGAATGAAAGAGAGAGAGGAGTGGGAAAGAAAAAGAGAGAGAGAGAGAGACTGATGCACAGAAAGAAGACAGTGTTCTTACTCAGTACGGGGGCCCAGAGAAGAGAGCCATGGCAGGGAGACCAAGTTTCCACTAGCAAACAATCATTCACCTCGAGTGCCCACTGTGTGTGTGTGTGTGTGTGCCACTGAGGACACGGCCACAGCCCTGACCACCGGAGAGAGGACCACGCAGTGGCCGAGCCGGGCCCGGGCCGGGCCTTTCCTTGCCACACCACACCGAACCGCACCACGCTGCACCACTCTGAGCACCCCACCCACCAGTATCCTCTTTTTCCATGGCCTGTTTTCCGTTGATACAGAGCATATTTATATTTGCCCGGCCGGCGCGCAGCCGCGACTGAAATAGGGTCATTTTAATGGGTTTGTCTGCGGACCAACACCTACTGGATTAGGTAAGCTATATGGACAGGCTCAGACTCACTCACAC
>JASCQX010000070.1:11557693-11569189 GCA_030264415.1 Sardinella fimbriata
AAGAAGTTGTAGTGCCTCTACATCCTTTAGACTATCTGTTTATTTTTCTAAAGTGGTAAAACTCGTGTTTGTGGAATAGTCTATACATTTTCTCGTAGGGGACTTCAGGTTCCATATTAATATCATTAATATAATTTTATAAATTTCGCGCATCATCTTGCCTTCTCTCCCCGTTCTGTGATTGGTTCCCAAATTCATGTGAAAATTTTGGCCATGGTCTCCAGGCAACTGTGCAGTTCGGAACTAGTGGGCAAGGCAGCACCGGTATTCCCAGGCTAGGTGTATTTTATTTTTTTAATGTATGTGGATGTGTAGATTAGTCCATCCTGTCATGGAGTTCATTTGACTGGGCATATTAGCTGGCTAATTTAACTGGATGGGACCTTTTTTGTTGGACAAAAGCCCATACTTACATTTGAATAATATTTCATAGGCATTGAATCTGTATATGTTAGAACTTGTACAAATGTTGTCATAATGATTTACCTTTGTCTTGAAGGTTCCAATGAGAAGTCAGCGCCAATGGTTTTTTCCTGCTCCAAGTGCTCTTTCAAGGATGCCACAGAGACTAGTCTGCACCAACACATCATGAAGAACCACCCGGACGAGTTCAGCAGACTCCTGTCAGCAGGCATTCGCCAGACAGTCGGGCCTAAGGCCGTAGGGAACCAGACTACTGGTGCCTCAGAACATCAGAAAGTTCCTCCTCGCAGAATGGGCCCGGTACCAAAGACGTGCCCGTTGTGTGCCAAGACCTTCACGCGTGGCACAGACATGAGGAGGCATCTAAAGAGCCACTCTGGCGAGCGTCTGCACTGCTGCCTAGGCTGCGGCAGGTGCTTCCTGCACATCCACCACCTGAAAAGACACACCGCTGCGTGCAAAGAAGTTAGCAATCCTCACCCGGATCAGGATTCCCAGCTGGAGAAAGGCGACGAGGCCAACTCCACCAGTCCAAATGAAACACCTGGTACCAAAGTGGTGGCCGGTAAAGATGACCCACAAGACTCCAAGGCTAATGCGGCTCAGGAGGTTGGGACACCCACCGCCTCCACAGCACTGGCAGATGGTGAGACTCCAGACCCAAGGCTGTGTCCCATGTGTGGTGTGGTTTTGGCACGAGCCTCCGACATGGAGAGGCACCAGAGTTCCCACTCGGTGGAAAAGCCATATGAGTGCATGCACTGCTCGAAGATGTACAGGTATCCTTACAATTTGAAGAAGCACGTTGACCAGTGTCATGGTAAATTGGGTGTACCTGGAAGTGAAAAGGTAGAGCCTTTTAACGATGATTCCTCCGCCATGATCGAGGCCGGGCCAACTCTTTTACCAGGTGACCCGCGCTCAAAAAAGTGTCCGACCTGTGGTAAAACATTCACCCGAGCTGCCGACATGCGGCGACATCAGAAATGTCACGCAGCCCACCGTTTCGAGTGCTCAAAGTGCGGCGAGGGTTTCCGCTATCCTCTCGACCTGAAGCAGCACGAGCAAAACTGCATCGAACCCACCGCTCAGCCACAGGAGCTTGTCACCGCCAAGAGTCCGTTGATCTGCAGCACGTGTGGCAAGACCTTTTCCTTCCTCACTCACCTCAAGAGACACGTGAGGGCCCACCGGCTGACTGGCAAACCCGCCAAGCGTTGGCACAAGTGCACCAAGTGCGAGGAGGTCTTTCGGACGCTCTACGACCTGGGCAAGCACCAACGCTGCCACTGGGGCGACGACCCCCTTCGGTGCACCCAGTGCGGCCGCCGCTTCTCCAACTCCGGCCAGCTGGCGAGCCACAAGCAGATCCACTCGCTGGTGTGCACCATGAAGTGCACCATGTGCCAGGAGACCTTCACCGAGCTGGGCAGCTTCCGCTGGCACTACCTGGAGGCTCACAACGTCCGCGGCGCCTACCCGTGCTCCCACTGCGAGAAGAGCTTCACCGAGCTCTGCCCGCTTGTGCGACACGTGCGGACGCACACGGGCGAGCGGCCCTTCCCCTGCCACCAGTGTCCCAGGAGCTTCTCGTCGCCCACCAAGCTCTGGCTGCATCGGCGCGTCCACGGCGAGCAGACGGCGGTTCGTGAGCGGGAGCGTCGGCACCTGTGCCACCAGTGCGGCAAGCGCTTCTACACGCTGGTGGAGCTGACGCGGCACGAGGTGGTACACCGCGAGGAACGGCCACACATGTGCGCCCACTGCGGCAAGGCCTTCAAGCGCCTGCGCAGCCTCACGGCGCACATGGAGAGCCATCTGGAGAAAGAGGCGCGGGTGGGCTACCCCTGCACCTACTGCGGCAAGAGCTTCATGAAGCCCGGCGCCCTGGTGCGCCACAACCGCATCCACACGGGCGAGCGGCCGCACCGCTGCAGCGAGTGCAACAAGAGCTTCCTGACGCACTCGGAGGTGCTGAAGCACATGCGCTTTCACACAGGGGAGAGGCCCTTCAAGTGCGAGGTGTGCGGGAAGGGGTTCACGCAGTCGTGCTACCTGACGGTGCACATGCGCTCGCACACGGGCGAGCGGCCGTATGCCTGCAAGGTGTGCGACAAGCGCTTCTCGGACAGCGCCCATCGGAATCGGCACATGCTCATACACACTGGCGAGAAGCCCCACGTCTGTGAATGCTGTGGCAAGGCCTTCAACCGAAAGCATCTTTTGAATGTTCACCTTAAAACATGCACCTGATTGGAGTGAGACGAGCACAGTCCTGTGTTATCCACAGTGGCAACAACACCACCAACAGTCAGTTCACTTTCTGTTGTTCAAGATTTAGAAACTACACAATTGCAGCTGGGATTATTCACTCTCTAAGACAATTTAATTTGGTGTTACTGATATCTGATATGGTCTCAGATTAACCCATCAACCTCGTCGACTCTGTTCATATGAGAGTATTCAGATTTTACCGAAAGAAAAGCGTTGAAATAGTTACATGCATAGGACCTAATTGTTCCGAGGAAACTGGAATGAATCACACTGTAAATTCATTTGGCATGTTAGCTCTAGAGAAATGGCTATGTGTTTGCATTTGACTGAATTTGTCTTTTTTTTGTTGTTGTTAATAAATGAACTTGCATCATAGTTATCTTCCTTTGAGAGTTATTTGTTGAATGAGCTGTTAACTTGGAGCAATTTTGGGGTTAAGTGCTTGCTCAAGGACACTTTGATGGGGTCAGGCAGAGCGGGGCTCGAATCTGCAACCCTCCGGCACCTCTACCACTTTTAAAAAATACCATAGGTCTAAAAAGGTCTTTTTTCTAAAGGCATACACTGTGGGGTAAAACACCTCTTTTCTTTCAATGGCAATTACTGTATTTCATACAACTCTGAACATCAGATCAGTCTTTTTCACCAATTCTAGCCTACCTGGTTGATTAATTCAAAACCTTTCAACTTAATATTAAAAATGTTACCTCTAGTTAGGTACCCTACCCTAGCTAGATAGCACTGTTAGCTAGGCTGACTTCGTAGGCTAGTAAGTTATTACAGGTTCATTCATTGTTGTTCCGGAATAAATAACTTGAATCATTCAGTGATTTTTGCGGGTTCTTTCATATTCTTGGATGAAAAAAAAAATTCTTCTGATTTTGCTTTTTTATTGTCCTTTTTTTGGGCAATTTTCTTTTTGCTTAATACAGGGTTCCCACGGTCATGGAAATCCTGGAAAAGTCATGGAAATTGAAAATGTAATTTTCCAGGCCTGGAAAAGTCATGTGTCACGTTCCGTTAAGTTATCATTTGCTATTATGGTTACTGTACTTCCACACCAGCTGCTCCAGCATGAATGTGACATGACGGAAGCTGTCTCATATCACCATTGACTATTTTGAACATTTAAGCTGACATCTTACATTTAGCCCCAAAAGTATGGTAAATTCTACACATTTAGGGTGCCGTATGGTCATGGAAAATTCACTTTAGGTCATGAAAAAGTCATGGAAAATTTTAGAAATTTCGTCAGTGAAAAAGAGTGGGAACCCTGTTAATATCTTGTTACATAATTACCCTGGGCAATTTCCACATCATGTCACTGCCAGTGAAAACTATGATTAAAATTGAACACATGCCCAACTCGTATTTCTGAGAAAATTTTCATTTTTCTTAGGAGGGGCATTTTTCCCCCACTATCCTGCTCAGGGAGAGGACTTTAAAATACTGTAAATAAATGACAGGTGAATTTAGTGAAAAGTAATGAACAAATGGTAGCCTATGGCGATGGCTGGTTGTGAAGACTACTCAGGAAGATTCAAGATGTTTGCGTTTCAGAAGTGTTGAAAATGTCCATCCTGTGGTTCTATTTTAGCCTAGGCGAGGGCCGACTAAAGCCAAGAGGATTTCGTTTCCGAGGAGGGTGGGACCTTGCGGCATTCCCTTAACTAATCAGTAACCTCATCCGCAGGTGAGTTCGGCGTCACCACTCTCAACTGTTTGGTGATTTGCTAAACGTGAGCGAACCGAGCTGGGCTGCTTTGGCCAGACCTGCCACATATCGAGCAGGCCACATACCCTACCTCTTCTCCTAAGCTTTTTGAATCAGGCCACTTGACACCCTTGCCTTTAACCACTAACTTCTCTTTTACTTTAGGCCACATTACCTCTTTTCAAGCTTTTTGAATCGGGCCACATGACACCCTTGCCTTTAACCACCAACTTCTCTTTTAGCCTACTTAAAGTAGATTCGCACCAGATTTGAGAACGTCACAGTGGGCCGCCGTGCTTGCCAGCTTGCCATCCTTCCACGTAATACTCCAACCCATAAGGTGGCAACAGTGAGTGTGTTGGCTGTGATGTTCGCACATCGAAAAAGAAGGAAGACGGTTTTTCCAGGGCGAAAATTGAAACAACGCAAAGTGCAAACCTGTCTTCATGTTTTGATACGTTAAGATTTAGTACCGTGACAAACATATTGAAGTGAAAGTAAGTTACGAAATGCTACGGCAGTGTGCAGCAAAAGAAGGTAAGACAAAGTGATTCAGTCAGAAAGTTTATCTTAATGTTAAGTTGGAGAAGACGAGAGTGTTTTGAAATCATTAGCCACCTAGCAAACAAGTTTATCACCCTTGTTGTTGCTGCATGGTTTGCTTTTGAACATAAATTGCATGGTTAACATGGATTTGTCCAGAGATTTTAGCTGCCAAGCTTAGATTCATGACAAGATTGTGAATAACGTTAGACGAGTGATAGTTTGATTGAATGACTATAACATACTGTACATAGCCTATTTGCCCCTTCCTTCAATCTAACGTTAACTTAGCTGTCTAGTGCCTTTCATGTTGACAGTTCAACACCCGTCAAAACCTAAGATCACGCACTTAGAGATGGCAGTATCTCTATTTGAAGAGACTGAGTCTATAGCCTATCCTACTAGAATAGATAATGCTGTTGTTTGGAGTGACCTGGGCTGCGTTTCCGAAAACGTTCTTGGTGCTCGTAAAATGGCATAAGAACTACTTAACTCTAACGTTTTGGGAAACGCCCTGAGCATTACCAGGGAGTTTAGAAGGGGTCAATATTTAAGAATCTTTGGCATTACTGCCTTCCCCTGCATGCTATATCCTCAGTGGTCATATCTCACCATACCTTGACACTTAGTCAGGAAACCAGTCTTGGGCCGGAGACCCCTCATGGAGCAGATTGTTTTTCAAGGAACCTTTAATCGCAACAAAAATGTAACAATATGAGATTTTAGTCATTCGTCCTCTAAAACATATTTTTGCTAATAGCACAACAGTTTTAGATAGCCATGTTATTATTTGGCAAAATGAGCACAATGTGATTGGGCAATTTATTGATCTTTAGTCATTTTCTCTGCTTAAGATTAATACTTTGTAGCCATCATTTTCATGGACCACCTGGCAACGTACAGCGGACCTCTGGGTGTACCTGGACCCCAGTTTGAAAGTCGGTGCTTTATGTGATTAAATCCTCTGCCTACATTTTTCATTGTTTACTGATGTGTGACGGTGTGTGTAGTCTAAGACCTGGTGGTGTATGGACATGTAGGCTATGAAAAATACTGAGGAAATAATAAGAAAGGGAGGCTAATTGTTTTAATCTACGTTCTACAAAGTATTTGTTGGAGCTTGACAGTGTCTTTATTATTGCAAATAACTTAATCTACTGTTGCTGACCTTTTAAAAAAGCATTCATCATTATTTTGCCCCATGTAGAGCCAAGCCCTCACCTGTCATTCCTTCGTCTGCTGACGTCTCCTCTCCGACTGCTATGTGCATCAATCTGGCACATTGTCCAGGACAGAGATGTGTTGAGTTATGAGATGTTGGAAGAATTTATCTCTGTAATTACTGAGACAGTCCCCGAGTTGTTAAATCACAGACAAAGGGCCCAGCTCATCCTTGGACTGCGAGCAAAGGTGAGAACTCCAGAGACGAGAGACTCATAATTACCAGTGTAATGGTGGTACTTTTTCAAGAAGATGAACAAAGTATAACTTAATATAATAATTCCAGAAACAAACGGTTCATCTCATCCTTGCCCAGTCTAATGGTGATAGATAGATAACAATGACTAAGATTTGATTACTGATTGGTCAGCATAAGTGGCTTTGTTGGATTAGGTCACTCTTTCGAGACTATAACTCTTCTCGTTTCAGGTGGTCCTTGAGTTGTGCCGTTCAGAGAATTCGAGGAATACTGAAACCATCCAGCGTCATCTGGACAGAATCAGAATACCTGCTGCTGCTCTGTCAGAGTCTGTGGTTAGTTGGAGGACACATGTCAACAGATTGTCTAATAGTGGACTTCTGTCTGATAGAAGATTTATTCTTTAAATGGATTTTTTTTAATTCACATGTCATATTTGATATATTTAGCATGAGCTCAGCATTGTTGTGTCACGCAAGTGATGCCACTCAGCATTTCCAGTATTCAAAGGTTTGCGTTGACTGGCTCTGACTTCATACCTTTCATACAGTTTTTGATAAGAATCTTAACTTAACTATACTTTGTTTTCCTTTTCAGACCAGAGATAAAGATGTTGAAGCATCAGAGTATAATTTCCTTGCACTCGTTGATATTCTACTAAATGACCCTATGGAAAAAGATGCCTTCTTTCAGGTCAGTATAGTTATTAATGATAATAATCATGCACCTTCTTAAAGGAGCTGTATGTAAGATTGTGGCCAAAAACTGGTGCTGCAATAACAAACAAATACAAAACAAACAGAACATAGTATTCTCCTCTCTTCCTCCCAGACAACCTTTTGCAAGCTAGGTTGCCAAAATCAGAGAGATGGAGGGTGTCGCAACAGGCCAAAATACATAAAATGCGAATAATAAACACATAATGACAACGTAAACCCAAGTTGAGGGCTGCAAATTCAATTTGTAATGCTGATAGGGTGGATTACTGTTGTCAGTAATAAAAGTGTTTTAAATTATCATGATTCCTTAATGTCTTCCAATATGTCAAGGCCATTTTATTATTTATGTACATGAATTTCTTACATACAGCTCCTATAAACAGAATGCCACTGTTAAGAGCTGGGTACCATAACATGTGAATGTGGAGTTGAAATGGTTGCTGTTTCCCTTTCTCAGGAGGTGTTTCCAGTGAAGTATGGTCTAAAATATGATCTTGCTTTGGAGAGACTCGTATGGACATTTGTGTCCAGGCTTGAGGAGGTTCTGCCTGTGCCCAGCATACATGAGGTACAGTTTGACCTCCTCGGGATTGGTAGATGTGCTGTAGAGGACATGGCAGGGCAAGTTAGCATGCTCACAGAGGAGATGCGCCCCCTGACTGTTGCTTATTAGGTGGCTCTGCTATTAGCCAGGTTTCCATCCAACTTGTTAATGCCTAACCCTTGTTACTAAGGTTAATAACGCTTGTTAATATTGCTTTTAAGTTAAACAAATAAGAAATCCTTAATGGAAACACCTGCAAAGTCGCATCAGTCCCTTAATTTGACCATAAATTTGATTTGCTGCAGAGAGGTGGTTTAACTCTTATTAGAATAAGGCATGTGATTAAAGTCAATGGAAACTTTTGAATTGGCAAATACAGTATTCACATTAACTGCACTTATGCTGATCGGAACACGTCACTTGATTTGCCTAACGTTCATTTCTTATTCGCATAACACAGTTGATTGAAACACATGCAGAGATGCATAGTCGTGAGCTGAATTAATTTTATGTGAATATAATAATATATAATATAATACCGTTGGAAGAAGAACCAGCTATTGATCCACTGTGATGCACATTCTGCCCTGGGGAATGAGGCTGTGTGTGCTGCAATGCAGATCCCTATGCTCTTGACTGTGGCCTATGCCAAGATCTCTTGAGTATAGACCATTTCAGGTTCTAGTTCTAGAACGGCTCCCCCAGCACTTCCTGTTTAACATTCCATAATGTTATGTTAATGTAACAGGAAGTAGTTGGGGACCAAGATAGAATGTTCAAGCATTGTTTTATCCAGCTATGGAATTAGAACCTGAAATGGTCTATAGATCATGTGCTACTGGTAGTTATGATGAGCGCTCTTTCCAGAGCTTTTCCCAGAACAACTGACCTTATCACTGTTTGCATAGTTTATCATGGAAACGTTTCAAAGCCAATATGGAGGCTCCTTCTTGCACTTGGTCGGTCGTTTTAATTACAGTAGCATTTTATCTAGTAAACAGTGGTTGACTTGAAGTGATGCACTTTTGTTTCAGGTAGCTGCCATGCTAAGCATCTCTCCTTCAGTCATGAAGGAATGTTTTCAAGCCCTCTCACAACCTCAGGAATTGCTGAACTCTCTCAACCATCACAAAAGCCACACATGTACAGAAATAAAAGGTAAGCAGAACTTGTATGAATGGACTGCAGGTGCAATTTATTGAGCCCCACACACACTACTCCTGTGCTATTTGTCCATGTGCAGTATTTTGAATGTGATTGCAGTACCAGTTTTGGCCACAAACCTGCATACTGTTCCTTTAATTTGGCCTGTGAGAGTCCAGTGGCTGACTTCTGATGTCCTCCCTGAGACCTAAAACAGCTGATCTGCAATGTGATGTTGATCGCTTGTTGTTTCCTGTTCTGTGAAAATAATGTTCAGTTCATGACTCATTTCTTCTCCTCATCAATACAGCCATTCTACCAGTCACAGCCTCTGCAGACGATGACTACATCTTCTCCTGTCTTTCACATCCTCCTTTGGTGCGAGCTGGGATGGACACAATGGAATGCAAGGCCATTGAAATTGAATTAGAGTCAGAGGTGTGTGAAGAGGTCTCCATAGAATGTGAAGAAGTGAGCGCTCTTGATGCTGAGGTCGATGCAGGCGATGTTCTGCCAGAGGCCGGGCAGCGACTGAGCAGTGACAGTGGTGTGAAGGAACCGGTTAAGTTGGTTGATCTCCAGCAGGATACCGTGTCTGTGGACGCTGATCCTCCCAAGGGCCTTTCTGGCATGGAATCCAATGTGTATTTACCCAAGGAGATGCTGACGGCAGTGGATGAACAGGAAGAGCTGCCAAGCACGTCCGTGGAGCCCACCATTTCACAAGTTAGCTGTTTAATCAATGAGGACGGAACAATGGACTATGCGGACGGAATGACGGTCAAAGACGGGCCAGAGGGCAGTGTTGGGGAGTTGGGCGGAGGTGGGGAGGCAAGGAGCCCCAGCACTGAGGCCCAGCCTGAAGAGTTGGTCAGCAGCTCTGAGCACTGCTACAGCCGAACGGAGCCCGTACCTGGTGCCAGCAAGGGTGTGCTGGATGGCCTCTGTCTGCAGCCTACCGTGAGGCTGGAGAGAATCGACATCAGCGGCAAACCTTTGCCACCGCCTCCCCCGAGGCAGAGCAGTAGGGTGCGGAAGAAGAAAATTCTGATGCTCTGGAGGAAAAACAGAGGGCCTGAGATTGCCTGGCTTGTTGAGTAAGTCTTGGTAGTTAGTGTCTATTCATTTATCACATTTTCAAAAACTTTTGGAAGTTAATAATATTGTTTTTGTTATTCCAGGCCTCCAAAGACTGTCCCGCCTGACATGAAACCAAAAACGGCCAAATCAGGTAATTTATTTTACAATGTAGGAGGGAGTAAGTCATAATTTTACCAATGACAGAATACATTTGACTGGAAGGTTTAAGCGTGTCAGAACTTAATAAGACAGTTAATACGTTAGTGGTAGTTGATATTAAATATACAAATAGTCTGACTGGAATCTGCATAAGATTAGTTAAATGAGCTAGAAAATGTAATGTTATGACATGAGTTAGTTGAATGAGCTAGGAAAATGTAATGTTATGACATGAGTTAGTTGAATGAGCTAGGAAAATGTAATGTTATGACATGACATACAAGGAGTTAGACTAAGGTAAATGAATGGCAGTTTATTGACACAATAAACAGTAGCTTGAATGTTACACATACTGTCGATATAAAGCCAGAAGACATGATAAAGTAGGAGAGAGAGCGAGAGAGAGAGATTCGGAGGTCCTCTTCAGCAGAGAAGCCCGAAGAGCAGAGAATAGAGGAGTAGAGCCCCAACACCTTGAGTCTTGGCTTTTTGTATTCTCAGATCCATTGCTATGCTTAGGCTTAGGCCTAGTTTGAAATAAAAAAAATGAACTTGCCATACATTGTATCTCCGGGGTATCAAAACACCTGCCAGTTGCGTGCCTTTTCTGTGCCATCATATTTTTTTTTTTTACATACTTCTGCTACTTCTAATTCCACTGCATTGCTTGCTTGTGCAGTGGAATTAAAAGTATGTACTAAGTACTGAAAGAAAATTCAACATACTCGTGATTTGTAAAATACCTGTACATTGCGCTTCTCATTGTTTTGAAGATGTGGATGTGAAGCCATCGGCTGTGACCTTTGCCTGCTCCCAGTGCTCATTCAAAGTGGCCACTGGCACTAGCCTGGAGCAGCACATCAGGAAGAAACACCCGGATGAGTTCGGGCGGCTCCTCTCAACTGGCATGATCAAGACAGGGGAACCTAAGCCCCCAGCCAAACAAACAACAGATTTGCCTGACGGTCAGAATGAACCTCCCAAAATAGCACTCATGTTCAAGACGCGTCCGATCGGTACCAAGGGTTCCTCAGACAGCTCCCGGGCTCTGCCGGTGCCGGTGCCCGAAAAGACTTGGTGCACAAGCTGTGGCAAATGGTTCCAGCACCTCCATGAACTGAAGGAGCACATATCAGAGTGCAGTGATGCCATTAAAAAAAATCGGGGTCACCGGTCTGGGAAGAGCAATAAGCCAGGATCCAAGGCAAGTGAAGGCAAGTTTATTTATATCGCGCATTTCATACACAAAGGCAGTTCAATGTGCTGTACAAAAATAACAGCAAAGTGCAGTAGATTAAAGAAAATACTGTATTTTTCGGGCTATAAGGCGCAATATCAATTAGCCTAATGTGTCAATAACTGTCAACGTCCACATATAAGGCGCATCAGCTTATAAGTCGCAATAAGCGAAAAAAAACGTGTGTCGGATAAATTGAACTTTATTCAACTAATTCACAATAACTCTCAACATTGTTCA
>JASCQX010000075.1:817780-829164 GCA_030264415.1 Sardinella fimbriata
TATATATATATTTGTTTTCAATAGTTTGCTTATTTGCAGTTTCATCATTCATTGACAATAAGCAATAATGGAGGCTTATTGGTCCCTTTCCTATGTTGTTCACTCTTTGTAGCCTACCAGCTAACAAAAGCCATGCAGTAGAGGCTTTTGATTTTTTTTTGAAGAATGGTTACAGTGCACTCTGCTGGTGATCTTGAGTTCTTCCTCCTTTCTAATCTCAGGCCACTAATATCCTCAACTGTCTTGATGTATGTTATCAAAACATTCACCATCAAGAACAGGCCTTTTTTGTAGCACACACTCTTAAAATATTTCTTATTGTCAAAGATTGTTTTTGCCATTAGTGAGGCATGTTTCTCAAGCCTGTGCTTGGCTGCTGAATTTTCTACATTTGTTGTATGTCACTGCATGTGATATTTTAATACATATAAATAGACCTTTATGTGTCCTTAATACTATAGTTGATGTTTGGTGTCCTAACTTGATTCATATCCTAAAGCATTGACATTAATACAATGTCTCATGCTTTAACTAATTCCCAGTAACTACGTTTTGTTGCTATTTAGTGATTGCCATTGATTCATGTTAAGTTTTATACTTGATTGTTTTTCTTGGTCCTGTTCTCATGAATGAAAGCAATTGAGCAATATTGTTTATGGAAATAACACAATAACACAAGTTACTGAAATTAGTAAGTCTATGAGTAATGTAATTTTTACATGTTAAGTCACAATAAGTTATATGGTATTTTTTTGTATGCTTGTGTTTTTCAGGATTAACTCCTGCTGACGGATTTTGTGTTTCACACTGTACGGAGGAAAGGGGCGCTTGGGGAAACGCTGATCACGCTAAAAGCATCATAAAAGAATGGATACTACTTCATCTAAGCACCTCTGGAGTAGCATCACACTCTCCCACCGTCACCAACCCAGGCTTACAAATCCACAAGGCAGTCCAGTCCACTCTTGGATCATGTAACCTGCATGAAAAGGGAACAATTCAGCATTTTTGTAAAGAGGAAAAAAAAAATAGTGATAAAAAAAAAAAAAACATTTTAGCAAAATGAAACTGTGTACATTTTACTCAACCTGCGCACTCAGCTCAGTCTAAAGGGACAAGAATGTATGTTAGAGGTGTTTTGAAAATATTACTGATATAAATAACAACATTTTATTTATTAAAGTAACGCTCACTCCACAAGTGATACAAATAGGCTGTACCTATATGAGCGCACAATATTTAACCATGCAATAGATGTGCCATTCATATTGCCAAGCTCTGTGTTCCGCGCCCACTTCTACGACTCTTGTTTTATGGATTTTTCATGCTGAATGTTACAGAGAGATAGAGGGGGTTGAAATACATAGAACTGCTTTCATAGGTCATTTAAATTAGATGTTTTTTTTTGTTTGTTTGTTTTTTGTTTTTACTTGAATTCATTTTTATTTGTTTGTTTTTTCATTCTTTTCTTATGTTTCCCCTTAAATACTGAAGTTGAATGGAAGGGAGGGAGGCAGCATCTTTTGGCTTTTATTTCTGCCAGCGGGTGAGTTTGAAAGCTACTGCTACACTGCTGCTGCTGTTGCTGCTGCTGCCGCCACTGCTGCTGGATTGAATCGCTACAGAGAGAGTCTATTTACTGGGAGAAGGTCTACTCTGTGCCCCTGTGCCCTGTTCTGAAATCCATCCTAGAATATTGTCCCAGCCTGTGATGGCACATCAAGCCTTAAACTGTACAGAGTGGATAGATACCCCTTATGCCCATGATAGCTCGAACCATGTGTGTGTGTGTGTATGTGGTCTTTGTTTTTTTGTTTTTTTGTTTTCAACAGCTCCATGTGTTGGTCATTCTGAAACCTTCTGTATGTCAGCTGAAAACCATCGATGTTGAATGAGTTTCCCACAAAAGCTCAAATAAAACAGTAAAATGACTTTTGTTTTTGTTTTTACTTGTGTTTAGCCTACTTTATCCTAATTGGTATGAGATTTGAGATGAAAGGATTATGGTTGGCCTACACACAGGCAATAGAGGACACATACTGACACAGTGAGTTAGTTTCTTTTCACTACCGAAATTGAAGGCTCCCTTGAAAAAAAAATTCACGTGATAAAAGCATGCAGATCATGGGTTTCTATAACCACTGCTGAGTTTATAACCTCATGAGAAGGCTCTCACTGGTTCTTCTTTTCCAAGCTGAGAGGGATGTAAGAAGGAGGCCTGTTTAAAATAACATCACAGATGTGTGAATAATACAACATGATATTGAGAATTGCTGTGGGACTATTCCCATTCCATGAGGCCATGATGTAAATTAAATCTGATATAGGCAACATTTGATTTCATGAGCAAGAAGAGCTACTGCCTACATGCGTGTGAGAGACAATAGGCCTATAGCACGAAATGAAACATGTTATGTGAAATCCCCAAGTGAATTGAATGTGTAGTTGTGTGGCATGCATACTGGGCTCTGGGCTGTCAGCTGAGAAGCACACATTGGCCACATTAGGTATAGCAGTGCCCTTCCAGTTTATAGCCATAGCAGTAAACTGAATTGTGAATAGGCCACTGATATGGACCCATACTGAGCAAAGATATAATTACAGGAGTTGCATTAGGCTAAGTTGCTGACAAACCATTAGCCTTGATAGACTGTAGAACTTATAATAGGCCTTAATTGCTTTGATTTTGCAAATAGTATCATTCAATTTCAAATTCAATTAAAAATGATAAAAACGTATATGAAATAGTGAATGTGAATGTTTTATACCTATACCTAGGCTATATTTTGAGAATTCAAGGAACTCTGCATTAAACCTTACAGTTAATCAAGGTACATAATTAAAGGCTATTGCATTTGGAGTCAGAGTAACACTGGAAAAGTGTAGCTGTAATAATAATAATAATCATCATCATCATAATAATATAGCCTATGCATATGATTTTCAAAAGTGGCTTAATTTGAGACTAGATTAATGAAAACAACAACCTATTTATGTTTTGTATGTAGAGGTCACTAATCATGAAACATCAAAATTGGGGGAAACTAAATGTCTGTTGAAAAGGACGGCAACCTCAAGTTTCATTTTAAATCTGTATTAGCGTGCTCGCTTCCCGCTCGTGACAGTGGCTTTCGCGCCCCCAATGTGCGCCCGTTTACCTTCAGGGTTCGCGCTCCAGAGATTTCTACTCTGTGATTTGCGTAAGAATGGCAGGCTTCGTCAGGCCACAGCTCTTTGTGTAGGCATGTGCGCATTTTGCGTAACAACTTACATTTGCGATATACGTACGTACGCGCTTGAGTCACTCGCTCTCTGCAGTTCCGTGCTGGCGCAGCGCGTCCTTCCGTCTGTGCTCGTCCTCAAGCTAACAAACACAAAGTATATTATTCTTTACTGGTTGTGTGACAGTCAACGGAGACTTTCTCAGTGGGACAAAATAGCTCAAAATAGGTAAGAGGTACATTTTTAGACAATTGCAACATCTCCCGAATTATTGCATAATGTTTGGCCAAGATGCCTGCGCGCTCACGGTCGTGGTGAAAGCTCGAGTTCGTCATTTCAGGAGTGTTCATGGCTGCTCGGGCATTTTCCAAGCGGTGACGGGCGCTCCCTCGGCGCGCCTGTCGTCAATCGGAAACGTCCATTTCTCCCAGCATGGAGAAAGGAGGTGCAGCGAAAATGTAATTTTCGTCTTAAACTTATTATTTTATCCATCAGGATTGGTAATCTGTGCTAATGGACGATGATGAGAAATAGCAGAGATGGCGGATTTCCGTGTTTGTTGACGCTAACAATGCAGATATGGAGAAAGCTAGCTAGCTAGCAACTACCTCGACCGCTAGTAGCTAATCCACCATGGTAAACGAAATGTCGCTGAAGCCTAGCTATATCGGTTAGCAAAACACTTTCAGAAAGGCCTTTCAAATGATTTCTTATTCGACACGGAGATGCACTACATCTCAACACGTCATTAAGATTTTAGATAACGTGTTGCAATATCACGAGGTAGTCGACTTGCTGGTGTCAGTTAGCTTAAAATGCATCATTTTAGCGAGCTATCTATTTAGCTGGCTAGCAAGCAAGCTAAGTCGATTATGTTGTTAGCTTGTTATCTGGGAATGTTATCCTGTGTGCTGAGCATTATAAATCTATCCGCAAGAAGCCCAATTTGCAATCATACACTGTCTGTTTTGTTAGGTGAACATTCGACATTAGCGGTCAATACATGTCTGTCCCCTCTTAAATACTAACCCAATGAATATTTTCACCTCTGTCATTCAAATAACATTAGCTAGCAACGCTAACGTTACCAATTGCTGTGTAGTATTTTCAGCGTCCGGCTAACGTAAACAAATTGAGCATTCTCTTTGCCTTTTTGGCCAACAAAGTTGGGCTCTGTTATTGAATTATCAATCATTTAGCACACATACTAATCTTAATTGTTAGTCATACAAATCTGAATTTAGAATTTACATGACCTGTATAAAAAGATGCAGAGGCGATGTCAAACATTTCCACTATAAATATTGAACATGTGTCATGTAATCGTCGATTCTAATGTAATCTCTGCTGTAGATTGATTGGGCCAACGGTTTAGTCGAACATTTAAATGTCAAGTTTCATAAGAGTTTTGGCTATGCATTATGAAAAAAATGTAGGCCTACATGAGGTTCATGCAGGCATAAATTAGGCTACTCCAGAATGGAGTCTGGTGTATTATGAGATATTTAAATCTTGAGAACTCAACTGTAATCCTTCCAGTCCTGTGTGTTTATTACTAATTTTGTTTCCTGTCTGTTTTTTATGCAGGGATTCTCATCAATATGTCGGAAACTGTAAAGTATGTGGATGATGAACACAAGACCATCTTCCTGAAGATACTAAATGAGCAGAGATTGGAAGGAGAGCATTGTGACATTGCAGTAGTTGTTGAAGATGTTAAATTCAGGGCGCACCGCTGTGTTTTAGCAGCCTGCAGCAATTATTTCAAAAAGCTGTTTAAGAAGCATGAGGTAGACAATTCTTCTGTCATAGAAATTGACTTTATCCGGTCGGACATCTTTGAGGAGGTGCTGAATTATATGTACACAGCAAAGATATCTGTGAAAAAGAAAGATGTTAACTTGATGATGTCATCAGGGCAGATTCTTGGAATCCGTTTTTTGGATAAGCTTTGCTCACAGAAACGGGACTTGACCACAGAGGAAAAGACAGACCAAAGAAATGCCAAATTCCCTTATGACATTGTCAAAATTGGAATGCCCACCGATGATTCTCACCTGCCAACAGACAACGACGTGCAGGTGCTAGGCGACCACGACGACGCTCCGACTGACGACATAGTTGACGATACCCACGCCAATCACGACCTCGACAAATCGCCCAACAGTGCTCTGAGAGTGCAAGAGGCCATCCTCAAAGAGCTAGCCAACGAGGAGGTCCACAAAGTGAGCTGCTACGACCAGGACGTTGAAGCCATGGACACTGAACCCAAAGACTTGGCGGGCCACGCTGCCCAAACTCTCGGCTTTGCTGACAGCATGGGGGAAGTGAAGGACGAGCAAGGCCCTGGCTGGACCACAGCCGCTGCCGACATGAAATTCGAGTACCTCCTTTATGGCCACAGGGAGCACCTGGGCTGCCAGGTGTGTGGCAAGACCTTCATGGACGAGAACCGGCTGAGGAAACACGAGAAGCTGCACTCAGCCGACCGGCCGTTCATCTGCGACATCTGCACCAAGGCCTTCACCACGCAGGCCCACCTGAAGGAGCACCTGAAGATCCACACAGGCTTCAAGCCGTACCGCTGCGAGGTGTGCGGCAAGTCCTTCATCCGGGCCCCGGACCTAAAGAAGCACGAGCGCGTGCACAGCAACGAGCGGCCCTTCGGCTGCCAGATGTGCGAGAAGGCCTTCAAGCACAAGTCGCACCTGAAGGACCACGAGCGGCGGCACCGCGGCGAGAAGCCGTTCGTCTGCGGCTCGTGCACTAAGGCCTTCGCCAAGGCCTCGGACCTCAAGCGTCACGAGAACAACATGCACAGCGAGCGCAAGCAGCTGGCGCCCAACCCCCTGCAGAGCGAGACTGAGCAGTTGCAAGCAGCCGCCATGGCCGCCGAGGCCGAGCAGCAACTGGAATCCATCGCTTGCTCATAGCACTCAGCATACCCCCCCAGTCACCCCCAACCCCCTGACGCTCCAGTGTTCTGGACACCAGTCGAGTCTAACAATCAAGCTTTTTCTACGTCTTATTTTTTTGGAGGGTATGGGGGGGTGTAGGCATGTAGTGTCATGATGTTTTGTTTTGATGATTTAGTTCATTTTCTCAGATGTCATGAAAATATCAGAACTAACATGAAATTGTTATACTTTATTGATTGTGGTGATAATTTTACAACGAGAGTATAGGTTTATTGACATATGTTTAATTGTTCAGATTTTCTTAAAAAGACAATGTATATTGTGTAATATGAGTAGATTTTTTTCCTCACTGTACTGTACAGGCAAAGATGAAAAGGTGTTTTGATGTGTATATATGGCAGCCCAACGGACATTACTGCTCTGCCTTATCCCAGTTGTCAATAAACCTGCTGTTCTACAATGCCAGTTTCATGCCATAATTGATAATGAAATCCATGATTTGTAAAGTATAAAATTAAAAGAGAGATATGCTGATGAACAAGGTTTTGATGGTAAATATGCCATCAGGCTGTACAAACCTCTAATGAATTATGTATATTAACAGCTCAAGATATTTTGCTGTAATAAATGTATTACCTTTTGGTAACCTACTCAGTGTCGGATTCATTTTTACAACTTTACAGAGAAGAAATTCAATACGTCTCAATATAAAGTCTTAATGAGAGGGTCAAGGAAAATTATTTTCAATGAGTTCAAAATTCTAATGTTCAGGACTGAAGAGAAGCTTCTACCACCAGTCTATTAGACTCCTAACTGTGGATATGCCTGCTTTATTTTTTTTTTTTTTACTAAACTCAACACAAGGATCTATTTGTGTATATTTGTATCTATTTGTGTATATATTAATAATTCAACTAATTATAGGCAACATTTTTTTTTATCTTATTACTTTTAAACTACAGTCTGTGGAGTCTACCAGTCCCACATTTCACTGCAAATTGTACACTGTTATGATTATGTATGTGACAAATTAACTTGAACTTGAATAGACTACATTTTAAGAATGGTATTTTTGTGTTAGTAAGATTTAAACATGCAAGTCGTGTAACCGTTTGAACTGGGATTGTGTTGGTTTTCTCAGTTTGCCTGATACGAATCAGTAGCCTCCTGTGATTTACCCATCATCAACCACGAGTTAATCAAGTTGATCATGCGCACTTGAACGCATGTGGCACTTAAAACTTTCAGGTGTGGAGACTATGAGCCATAGAAGCCTAGAAGGACTTTGTCTGAACGCAGGGCAAGCGTGAGTACTGTAGGTCACATAGGACGTTTGCAGGTATAGAATTTGCAGAGGTAAGTGGTAGCCTACTCTTTGCCAAGCTTAACATTTCTTACAAAAAAAGAAAAACGTGCGTGTTTTACGAATGGTAGAGCACAATTGGTACATACAAATCCGTCAGTTGTAATCATAGTCGATGTAGCCTATCAACTGTATCATCTGTTCCGTTCTGCACATTTAAAAAGCATCACAGCAAGCAAATACAGATGTTTGCATAGGCTTGGAGGGCACAAGTTTAGTTCCGAACCGTCTGAGGACAGACTCTCATGGCAATGTCCATATTTCAGTGGACTACCAAAGTACTCCACTGAAGGCTACACAGCATCAGATTCCGTGATGAGACTGGAGGTGAATGAAAAAGGATTGAAGAGGACAAAAGATTCAGAGAGAGAAACGGACAGGTGCAAACGGTCCCATCTCAGACCAAGAAATGATGAAGCGGCATATTTGTTTCTCTATCGTAATAGTGATACTTCATTAACAGGAAGAAGACCAAGAAAACCCATTTGAATGGAACTACTAAAGAAGGCCTAAATGGAAGATCTAAGGAAAAAGTAAGCACTTTGTGTATTATTGCTTGTTTATTTATTTATTTATTTATTTATTTATTTATTTTAAGACTAAGTAGGCATACTCCTCCTGCAGGTAATAATAAATAGCTACAGCCTATTTATTGCATTATCCCCAAAATTCAACATATGCAAATTAATCTACATGTGAATCTTACAAGGAAATCAAAGATACATCTCTTAGTAAACATTGGACATATTAAAGAGGTGAATTTGGACCACTTTGTAAGAACAATGTACTTGATGTTAGATCAGGAGGATACAAAACATTAAGGCAAAACTAATTCAGGCCTAGACTGAGCCTATACTATTTAGCCATCTAGTGGGTAACCCTTGCACAAACCCAATGTTAATTTAAGACAGATTTGTTAGGGGCCTATGATCTCTGTTGGAGACATTGAAGAATGAATCATAGTTTATGAGAGTCGCTTCAGCGTAAAATCTGATCACACCCTGTCTTAATTAAGATTGTGCCTGATGGCTATGCAAAAAAGAAAAGCTCTTTTTAACTATGCCAAAACATAGTTATTTATTGAAGAACATAAATCTCACTGACAAAGTGAAGGATTCAAAGACTTTTTTTTCTTCTCTTAATTACAGGATCGAGCTAATGATTCAAGTGGTGCGGAGGAGAATATTCCCATGAAAGAGGAGAATGAGATTGGGAACAAGACCTCAGATGGAGACCATAATAATACAAGCCGAACTGACAAGAAACAACAAAAAGATCACAAGCATGAGAAGGGAAAAGACAGAAAAGAAAAGAAAAAAGGGAAACCTCCCAATGGCACTCTCCAAGAAAAAACAGACTCTCACAGAAAGAAAAGGAAGCTGCATGCAGTTGATGAGGAGGAACCAAAAAAGAAGAAAGGGAGGAAAGGAGAGGAAGACAAAGGGGTGAAGATAAAACCTAAGAAGGGAGAGAAGGAAGAGGAGAAAAGCAAGTGGAAATGGTGTGTGTGTGTCTGTGTGTGTGTCTGTCTGTCTGTCTGGCCTGTTATGATGCTGTAGTCCTATTCTTTCATTATGCATAGGCCTAAGTTATAATTTTAGAAGAAGCAGCGTAGTTAGTTGGAGGAAATAATGTCCATAACTTCCTTTCACAAAGGCCATCAAATGCGGAGTGTATGCCTGATAAATTTAATTATTTTGATTTAAGGTCAAATTTTACAATATCTAAGATAGATCTTTTCATAAAATGCACCCCTCAAGATGTCTAAATGAAATTAAACTCATGAAATCCATGTAAGCATGAACATAGATTTCTAAGGTTGTCAGCATTGGCATAAATTTCACTTTGCTTTCCTAAGAAGCATTTGTTTCTAGGGGGAAGAAATTGATTGTAACACAGTCCATGTGCGAGTGCAGCAGCAGGCAAATGTCAAGTTGTGGTCCTTGATCATGAGAGCTGTATTTAGTCAGCGCAAGTTATTATCTTTATATCGTATTAAGTGGAATGAACGGGTTTCGTTATGGCGTCTGCCAATTTCAATACGGGTCACTGAGGTTAAGTCGGGACATTTCTCTTAATTCACAGTTAAAGTATGCTCGTGTGACTAAAAGTGCCTCCAGGAATGTAACGTTAGCGTTAAGGTCAGTTCCGAAATTTAAGTAGCCTAAGCTTTAAAGATGTTTCATTACTGTAATTTGCAAGTCTTCTCCGCTAGTTGTTCATCATGAACCTTATTGTTATTCCCGTTACAGTTTTGTGTACTGACGCCATACTGCCTAGTCTAATGTTAAATTATCTTGAGGAGTAAGCAACATCGGCATGACCAAAATCCATGTTATAAACATGAAAACACAACGGAATGCTTAAACTGTTGGCTTACTGTAGCCTAATTGGACTGTTGTCCCATCACTGATGTTTACATGAATCTCCCTTATGGAACAGGTGGGAGGAGAGGAATAATGCCAATGATGGCCAAAAATGGACAACTCTTGAACACAGAGGACCTTTATTTCCACCAGAATATGAGCCATTGCCTAATAATGTGTCCTTCTATTATGGAGGTAAGTGTAGGCCTATAGTTAAGATATGTGTTTACACCACACATGTGTGTTGTTCATGAATTGCATGAATTTCTTTTAGGTGAACCGATCAAACTTAGTTGGCCTGCAGAAGAGATTGCAACTTTCTATGCCAAGATGCTGGATCATGAATATACCTCAAAGGAAGCTTTTCAGAAGAACTTCTTCAGTGACTGGAAAGAGGTTTGAGACATGTCATACTGTTCCCCAACTCTAAATCCATATGTTAGAAGTGAAGCTTAGATTGTAAAATAGTTGCTGTATAATTTAATAGAACACCTTTTTTTCTCCAAGTGACCATTTCTTATTCTTTTTAACAGGTTATGTCAGAAGATGAAAGGAAGACTATCAAAAAACTATCCAAATGTGATTTCAGTGAAATCCACAAATACTTTGTCAGCAAGTCAGAGGAGAAAAAGAATATGACCAAGGAAGAAAAGAAAGTAAGCATTAGAGTTAGAACAATATGTGAGGATTGGTAGGTGAGCTAAACAAGGAAAGTGAGCAATGAATGTTTTGTTTTGGTGTCCTTTTGCCTATTTGGTGTCCTATATGGTATCCTATTGCCAAGCCTGAAAGAGTCTGCCGGTAGAAATATTAAATGTTCAATTTCCTATTTCAGAGTATTGTGATCTGTTCGTTATTGCCATGATTACAGGTTCTTAAAGAAGAAGCTAACAAGTTAACAGAAGAATATGGGTACTGTCTCCTGGATGGCCACCGGGAGAAGATCGGAAACTTCCGCGTGGAACCACCTGGGTTATTTCGTGGCCGCGGAGAGCATCCTAAAATGGGCAAGCTGAAAAGAAGGATTCAGCCTGAAGACATTATCATCAATTGCAGCAAGTGAGCATAGCTAAACACTCACACACAGAGAAGGAAAGAGCAAGACATAGAAGATAATGCATTCAGTGTAATGGAGAATATAATTTGAATGCATGAAATGTTTAAAACCATATGTATGTATATATATATATGGAGAATGCAGAAGTGATATAGAAGCAAGAATCTAATATGTGGAATTAACGAGGAAGAGCCCTTCTAGTTTCTACACAAATGCATAGTTGACCCAGGGCTGATTGAGAAGAACTTTTCATTCTGTCAACTTAATTCAGTTTTCCTACTTGGAGAGTAAATTTGGCTGTCATATCAGTGCTAGTGCAGCTGAAGGAAATGGAAAAGGGCCCCAGGCAAAGAATGGACTTTCAAGCTTGGTGTTTGCATAAATCAAAGCCCCCATCACCACCACCGAGGGGGCAGGGGGGAGGGGGCAGGGGGGAGGGGGGGGGGGGTCCTAGATTC
>JASCQX010000075.1:2004887-2014891 GCA_030264415.1 Sardinella fimbriata
CTCCTTAAAGCTTTTCTGTTTGATTGGGTTTTGTCTGACAGGAAGTCAGCCCTGAAGTACACTGTTAGTAGGTTATACTACAGTGTATACAGTTTCTTTGACCTTTGAAATACCAAACCAAATAACCTTTTACTTCACACCAACATTTTCTTTTTGGAGATTAAATTTTTTACTGTACTGTATTTTATCCAATATAGTCAGCCACTCTCTCTTTGTGTGTGTGTGTGTGAATGTGTGTGTGAGTGTGTGCGTGTGAGTGTGTGTGAGTGCTTGTGTGTTTTGTTTGCCGGATGGACCCTGGTCTGTCTGCTTATCGCACAGCTTAGCCTCCTAAATGGTGCAACGCCCATTTCTAAAATATCTTTACCCAGTGAGACGAGGCCAAAGCGAGAGCGGCTGCGGCCAGGCATCCTCTGTCCACCCGTGACCTGACCCACATATTAACCCGGGTCTCCAGATGTGAACGAAGCGGACTGTGGGATTACTCCACCACACCACCCAGTTCCACATGCTTTCTAAACGAGAGATCCTAAAATGACCCCATCCTCTTAGCCCAAACCATCACCACCCCAACCCCCACCCCACGCGACAAAAAACCCTGCTTAACCCTCTCCATCTCTCTGCTTCCATCACTTGCAGCCTCTCTCTCTCTTTTACTTTCTCTCTCTCTTTCACACACACACACACACACACACACACACACACACAATCAGTCACACATGAAATATGAGGCCTACTGTATTTGTACCTCTGGCTAACACAGTAAGATGGTTATCCTTGTTTTTAACAAAATTACGTACGTTTGAATTGTATATACTTTCAGACAACACTAAAGTTAACAACAGGGATACTTTGCATGTGTCATTTCCTCCTCTACTGAAGAGGATTAGCTGAAACTCACTACAAAAATGCATAGCCCATTCTGAGGCTCAGTCCAAAATGAAGGACTAATCTGTCATCTGCCTTTGGTGCACTAACTGTAAAGACTAATGCACAGTTTGAAAGGGAACGCTAAATTCAAGCAGTACACACCACCCTACGAAGTTGTTTTCCTCCTGTTGATTCCATTAAGGTTAACTGAATAAGACTGACTACATACTGTCACATAAAACAGGGTTCCGTTCAGACATGGAGACATGGGGCGTAAAGTATGCTGTAAATAAAAATTACGTAGTTTAGGATTACGAATAATCTGATTACCTCTCGACACTATAAAACATAGGCTACTGAACACAGAGCGAATAAGATTAGATAAGTAGCCTACATGCACTGACATTTTTCATCAGAAATATTACAGCATAACTTCAATGACATGTGCTACGAAGCAAACTGGTAGCTTGTATCACACACAAACTGGAAACTTGTCATTGTCCAAATCTGTTCTAAAATACCTTTTTTTGAGAACTCATTTTCTCATAAGAAAATCCCTGTTTAAAGAACTTTTAGGATGAAGATTTGAGCTGCCACTGAAAAGTGAAAAAAGCAAGCTGAGAGCAAATTAAGTGCCCGTGAAGATTTCAACAACTAAACAAAAATATGAGCATGAAGTAGCGTAATCTTTCACACGCCATTTGCGGTCATAACTTCGCATTTTCTTTACCATCACCAGATTGATGATTGTCACCTGCGACAATGACAGTGTTGCGCAAATCTAAAAAACAAATCAAATGCACATCAGCACAATACTGTTGGTCGGAATGTTATCAACTTAGATCACTGACCGAAGATGGACGCGTCTTCAGCGCTCGCTTGTATTTAGAATTGCACACCAATGTCAACAAATATGCACCAGTCACGACCCGATCCTTTCTGAAGCTGTGATATGACAGAATTTAACTCTTTGTGCAACAATGTAGCTATTGTAGCCATTGCATTCTTGTAAGCTGTCCAATTTGGCATCTGTATCGGCGTTTCATGCAAGTTACAAACTTCATCAGGGCGCAAAAATTTCACCGCTGACAATTATGTCATCTGACGCAAAATTAAAACGAAACCACGCTGGGACAAAAACTAAGACAAGTTTCATCGGCCTAGCCAAGTAGCTCAAATTTGGAAGAGATCAAGAAGGGGCAGAAAAAAATAAACAAAAAATACTCGACTCTACTGTACCATTTTGATCCAAGATATTGCAGCGCAATGGAGTCCCCAAATAACTCCTTTTACATCGGACTTCCGCTCGCCTCGAAAGTATAGGCTGGATTTTCACATTTCTTCAGTTTTTCCTTCCCCTCAGTCTTTTTCGCCGTGCTAGCATTCAGAGAGACAAAAATGCAGAGGCTGCTTTTGCAGAAGGAATTGGTGATTGGAGCTCAGGGATCATATGGGCTTTTTGTCAGAAGTTTTAAAGGGACATTGCACTGTATTAAATAATGCGAGCCCTCTTCCATTTGAGAGACTAATTACAACATTTTTGTTGACAAAATCATGCCAAAATGACCATTGCAACACCCTCCTTCCCATGTCGGCAGGGTGCGTACATGATATGTGCGTGTGTGCAGGTCAGGAGGCTGGAAGTGCGCACGTGAGAGTTGGGATGACATGTCAGATACATGTAGGAACAATTCTCTTGGTCTAAATCTTAACAGGGGTGAAGTAGGCTATGAATTAAATCTAAAATGCTCACATGGCGGCCATTTAGCCCTTATTTACCTTAAGTCTACATTTTGCTAAACAATGCACACGCATGTTATTTCGCAAGATGGTCAGGTGCCCGGTTTGGTAGCCTGAGCCAGATGAAACACCCATGCTGTTGTAACAATTGGGCCAGAGAGGGTAAAAGCGGGTCAATATTTCATGATCTTTGATTAGGCACGTACATCATGACAGAACTTTACAGGCTGCAAACCTTTGCTATGTTCAGAAATATTCGTACAAAACCTTTGCTATGTCCAGAAATGTTCATACAAAACTCTGATCCGTGCAAGTTCGTTTTCCATTTCAGGTTGCGACCGGTGGGGATGTATCCATCCTTACTGTTGTTATCCACATTTTAGGGGAGAAAGTCGAGACTAATTTGTGCATTGGTAGAAAACTCTTGTAAATCTGCCGTGTGCTTGCAAACTTTTCCAGCAACTAGAACATTTTTTTTTTGAAAACACACTGTGCATTATGCTGATGCTGATAAGTTTATGAATGGATATATACACCTGAATAATAAGACAATCAAATTCTCATTTATTGTAAAAGTATTTAATATTTGTTTGATAGAGAAGTCTGCATAGGCATTTCAGTGGTGGCAACAAGACGAGTTATAAGACTGGTTTACATTCATGAAATAAAATAAAAGGACAACGCAATCAGTTTCCAAAATTGAAGATTACTTTGCCAATAGTAAAAAAAAAATGATTTCCCCTCTGTTTGTGCAAGAATATAAGGTGCCCTTTCCAATATTTGTGAGGCATGTAAAGAATCACCCTTATTGTCCTGTCTTCCATGATACATTACTTCTATATTACCATCTCCAATCACAGGATAAACACTGACACCTCCATTTGGTGTGCATATCCTGCCATGTTTATGTATTTACAGTATAAAACTGAACACTTTACACCATGTTTGAATAAAGTAAAAATGTTCATCACAAAACAGTGATGACTGGAAGGACATTTAAAATGACAATAGGTTATACTTTATGGACATTTGCTCTTAAAAAAAAAAAAAAAAATGAAAAGTGGAAAATGTCAAGACGGTTGTCCACCCTGGAGGGTTCTTTAGCTGTATCGACTGCTCTGACTGCGGCTCCTGCGTCTGGAGGAGCTCCGACTGTACGAGCGATACGACCTACATAGGAAAAGAACAATGAGGAAGATTCTCATTCTAAAGGATGTTTACTTTTATACAACAAACTGTTTTTACCCAACATTCTTTGAGGGACAACAGGGAAGAACATACAGTATATTGTGTTAGATTTCAAGAATGAATGGTTGGCGCCCTTACAAAACCAACAATTATCCTTGACTTGAGATTGAAATTTATTAAGTGATGCTTCATTCAAAACATTGTGTCAGGGAAGTTAGTGTGTGATTGTTATAGTCTTCTCCACTCTAGTGAATTTCTCTCTGACACAAGCACTGCTTTCAATGATAACAGGCTTTGTAAATGACACAAAAGGGCACCAATTTGTTCCTAGAATGTGCTGTCTATAGGGATACCCCATGCACATTTACTGATATCCTTTCAATGAAACTTCTCAAAGTGATTACAAAGTCTCACTTAAAGTAAATATGTCATTTTGCTCATTCAGTGTAAAATAATGGGCTCCCAATTCATATTATTGAAATTATTGACTTGGATTGTACCTTGTGACCTCTCACATTTTAGTCTGATCAAGAACTGGAGTCTATTGCTATGTTGCAAGTTCTGAATTGGCAAACGATTTTGTTTGTCAAATTGATTAAATAAGTATTCATTAGTGTTGTTTGTAGGGTTACATGTTCCACCCATCAAGTCAGAGCCTTCAGTCAAAAAAAGTGGGACAAAAATGTGATGTGATGTGACATTCTCCTAAATTGGCCAGTTAGCAGCAACAGCTACTTTATCCTGAAGTTGTTTTAATATAGGTTAAATGTTAGTCAGCTTAGCTAAAGCAGCAAAGTATATGTGAATGTCTGCTGACCTAGAATGGCGATCTGAGCTGTCACTGCGTCCTCGTCGCCGCCTTCTGCTTGCACTGCGACTCCTACTGCGGCTGGAGTAACTGTCGTAAGAATCAGACCTTCAACAAACACGAGCAAACAAAAAACAACACATATGCCAGCCAAAAGGCGGAACAGCTATGCATGTGTATTTAAAGGTGCATTACTGAATTCCACAAACCTCGACCTTCTGCGTGGAGTGTAGGAGCGACTTCTGGAATGACTCCTGCTATAGCTTCGACTGTTACAAACAAAAAAATGAATCATCAAATGTTTTATTCTCACTTGATGACACAGAGTATGCTGGCTCATTCTGGTCAAGTAATTTATTAGTGATGTCTCACCTGTGACTGTGGTAGCTCCTGTAGGTACTACTCCTGGATCGAGAACGTCCCCTACTATATCTCCTTCTACTCCGACTTCTGCTATAGCTCCTGTAAGTGTAAAAAGTTTGCAAACATATCATACCATACATCCCACTTTTTTTTGTTAAAGGGGACATTGAATAGAAAACTTTTTTTTCCCCCTTGACTTTGTTAAATTAGGAGAGGATGTGCATGGCCACAGAGCTGTCATGAACTGGCATAGTTGTGTCCTAGCCACTAAAAATAAAAAAATTGAACAAGGCCTACTTGTGATGTCAGATGTGACAAATCAACTATAGTTCAATTGTAGTTGCCCAAGAGGGCGCCATTTAGCCAAAACAAACCATTTACTGTAAATCACTAAAGTTTGTAATTGGGCTTGTAAAATAGTTTTTCTTTTGATAAAGTTGAAAATAATCTATTTTAAAAATCACACAGCAAGGCACAATACTTCATTAATCTTCTCTATGTCCCCTTTAAACAACTGATATTCCATTGACATAGAAAAATGGCTACAACCTAGAAATGATGAATATTACCTGGAAGAATAGCTTGAGCTCCTGGACCTGCTTCGTGAATGAGTGTAAGACCGAGAGCGCCCCCTTGAGTGAGAGCGCCCCCTTGAGGCAGAACGCGACTTAGAGGGGGACCTGCTGTGAGATCCCTGCCTGTCAGCAGACATGGATGGGGATCTCTCCTCACTAGAGCTGTCTTGGTTCCTGGGTCTCTGGTTCAGACGGGCTGTCTTTCGGACCTCATCGAAGAGGGAACCTGGCCGGACTCGGTTCTTGCTCTTGATTTCAATCCTGAGACCAGGTGTCTTAGCTTCTGACTGGCTTGAGGATTTGTGGGTTTTTAGAACAGTAGTCATCACACTTGCAGCTTGTTGGGCAGTGATTCCTTTCAAGGGTTTCCACTTGGGGTCTATCATCTGTTCAGCTATTTGACTGCTTGATGCTTGAGAGGTTTCCTCATTTTGTCCTTGTTGATGCTCCATGGTTGAGGTAGGTTTATTCACATGCTCTTTTTCTGCAGGTGGAAGTTCGCTCTCTACAGAGTTCCTTAAAGGTGATACGCTTTTGGTCAACTTCTGTGTCATTTCAACAACTATGTGCCCTGTTGGCTCTGTAATGATCTCTGGAACAATCTGATGGTCTGGGGTGCAAATGTCCATTTGATCATCTTGGGACTCTTCCTCATGGTCATGCTTGGGATAATCCATACTGTTTTTGCCTTCACTGATATCAGGGGCCAGGTGTTTTGGACTTGTGTTGTTATTTGGCTTTGACTGTCTTTTTTTCATTAGATCGTCTTCATCTTTAACTGATAAAGGTGTTGCCACTGCTGAGGAGTTTTCTTGAGAGGAAGAGTGGCCTCTGTCCACTTGACTCTCACTGAGCTTTTGTTGTGGGCCAGTGCTTCTTCTGTGAGGGTCTTTCAAGCCACTCTGCCTGCTTCGTTTGGTGCTCTTTCCTTGAACAACAGACTCGTCTTCCTCCACTTCTTCACCAAACTCCAAGGGAGGTTGCCAGTGGAAAGTCTCTTTCGGTTTCTGGTGTTTTTTCTTCGACCTTTTTGTTTTTGTTTTTGAATGCTGGCCCCCAGTCTTCGCAGAGTTCCTTCTCTTGCGCTTGTGTTTTCGCTTTGATTTCTTAGACTTGTGCTTCTCTTCCTCAGGTTGGTCCTCAGTGTGATCCTCAACCACAGGGTTTTTCATAGCAGGTGAAGTTGAAGGACGAGGCACTTCTTGAAGGTGCTTTCGAGGTTTGTCAGCAGTGGACAGGTGGTTGTCCCCATCAGATTCAGAAGTGGCCTCACCTTCCTCTTTTTCTGACGTGTGTTTTGCATCAGGAATGAGTCGTTTTAGCACTGGCTTGTCTGAATCACTGTCCGAATCCCAGGCACCCGATGAACGTGCATTACTGATGAAAGGCATCGACATCTTTTGAGGAATATCAGCAGAACCTTCCCAACCAGGGACACTTTTGGATTCTTCTATTAGTGATGGCTTTGGATTGTGAATTCTATCACTGCTATAGAGAGTTCCAGCAATCACATCTTTTTGTCCTTTGGACCCATTTTGACTGTAAGCAGAAGCTTTGTGGATGTTGGCACCATCTTCTCCATAGGATACTGCCTTATATTCTTGGCTACCACTTGACATTTTGTGCTTTGCATCTTTTTGGCTCAACTTTAGAGAACAGTCATGGCTTTTCCTCCCTTGATCAGAGGATCTCCTCCTTGTGCTGCTCCGCCTGGGAGAATCATATGAGTCGGATCTGCTGTATGAAGAGGAACGACTATCATACTGGCCGGAGGAGCGAATTGTTGACCTAGAGCGACTTCTGCTTCGGGACCTGCTGTACGACCTGCTGCGAGATCGGCTGCTGGAGGAAGCACTGCAGGAACGTCTATGAAGACTCCTACTTCTGGTCGAGCGACGTCCGAAGGCGTTGTGGGCCACACCACTTGCCCTATCAATCTGAGTCTGACCACTGGTAATGAGCTGCTTCTGCAACTGGCCAGTTTGAGCAGTGGAAGGAGTGGATTTATCTTTGATCTCTTGAATGCGAACGTATGACGGTTTCCATGGTTTCTGTCCTGGCTTCCATCGCGACGGAGGGGGGCTGTCACTGAGAGGAATCACTGGTACATTCTCAGGAGCTGATGGGGGTGCAACTTTGGGCTCTATGCTTGGACCCTGTTCTGGAACAGTCTTAGATTTGCCACTTTCAGTCATCTTTGCATGCCGTGGAGATCTGGACACATGCCGTCTTCTTGATCTAGATGGGGACCTTCCCCGGTACCTAGATCTGGATGTAGACCTGGATCTAGACCTAGTCCTGCTCCTAGACCTTGACAAAGAACGTGAACTAGTCCTTGATCTTGACCTGGATCTGGACACAGAGCGGCTTCTAGAACGTGTCCAGCTCCTTGACCTTGAGGATGATCTAAACTTCCTGTGTGATGTAGAGTAGCTGCGGGAATAGGATCTGCTCTTAGAACGGGAATAAGACCTGGAATCTCGAGAGGAAGCAGACATCCGACGTTTTCGCTCAGATCCAGACCAGTCCCTTCTGGTGGAGTGTCTTGAAGACGACAAAGAGCGAGATCTCCTGTCTGCATGACTGGACAACTTCGACCTTCTCCCTGAAGAAAGAGATCTTTCTTCCTCGGATAGTGGAGACCCGTTCGACTTATGCTTTGAGTTCTTGTGTCTCTTTGAGCGCTTGTGTTTCTTATTCTTTTTCTTACGTTTGGACTTTTTCCGGTCCTTTCTGTGATGGTGATGTAGGCTTGAGTGGTCAGACCTATGGTCAGGTGACTGCTCCTTTGATCTGGACCGGGACCGGGACCAGGGGCTATCACTTCGGTCATCCCACCTAATGAGAAAATATTACACATCATTTTAAAAGTCTGACTTCGGTTTGAAACACTCCACAAAATAAGACGACAGCAAAAGCTAATTTATATCCTTGCATGATCATCTAACAAACAGGCACACATGCAGGATTCAATAAAACACGCAATGAGACACATATTGCAATATGCAATCTGAGAATATGCAATACAACATCCAATGAAACACACACAAATTGAGTCCTATTACTGTTATACAGTGAATTTTTATAATGCGAGGCTGTGGGATTTACAGTACACACAAACTAACAATACAGACAAGTCTTAAGCATATATTCACTTCTTCAATTAATTGTTTTTTTAATCCATCCTCTCAAATCAGAAAAATGTAAGCATCATCATTGTCCATTTTCTTGTTTTTGTGTGTATATTCCAAAACTTTAGACCTTTTTTTCTTGGCTCTGATTCTCAAACTTTCAAGGATTTTTTACAACCTATCAATCAATCAGTACCTATCTCCTTTGCTCCACTTCTCCACACTGGAGGGATGGTATGTCTTTGTCCTCTGCATCTCTTCTTTCCAGTGTGGGGGCGTCTCACTGCTGCCTCTCTCTTCTTCAGACTCAGAACCAGACTTAATGCCAGGCGGTGTGTGGTACCTCTGTAACCAGGGGAGGAAAAAAAAAAAAAGAAGAATATCCTCATCAGTTCAAAAGGCTACTCTATAACCAAAACAACAGAGGGCACAAATGGCATGTATTACCTCACATCCATAAGGTCAACATCAAAGGCTTGCTTGGGGGATAAGAAAATAATCTTACAGTTCAACATGAGACTTTTAACAGTGCTTTCAACCCTGTTGTAGTGTCACATCCTGACAATTAAACACAAAACTGTCTGATGTTGCTGTACGGATAATTCAAAACAAGTGAAACAAATAGCATGCAGAGTAGGTACCATTGTTCCACGGCCCTTGATCTTCCGTCCAGACTTGGTTACAGTTGGTTTAAGTTGGTCGGTAGAAGCCACAGGGTTCTCTTGGTCAGTGCTGCAAGAACCAAACGTATATTACTGTATGAAATATTTGACTGATACTGTAGTTGTCAAAAACTGAAAATACAATTAATTGAGAATGAAAATAATCTAACCAAACCCACAAAACACAGACGTCAACAAACAGTATTAAGTGTAACCACAAAGCCCCTAAAAACCTAGTCACACCCTTTAATAACAACCTTAGCTTCTCCCTGGGTGAGTGCGAGTCTGGGACTGACATGTTTGGGTTCGCCTCTGGCACCGGTGCATCCCTTCGCAGCAGAAACCGATTCTCTGGTACTGGTGGGATCTCCTCTGGACGAACCACAGGCTTCTCCCGTCGCACACTTTGCTCTTTGTCTCCATCCTCCTCTTTCTCTTGCTCTTCAGCAGGGCTGTGATGAATTATGGGAAATGTTACATTGTACAATGTAACATGTTTCTACTTTCTAGTCCATCTTACATGGAAGGGTTGCTGAAAGGTGTGTTTAACATGCTATAGGTATATTCTGTAGCTATAGTCAGCAATTAGATATTTAGAAAACACTAAATTATATATTCCATAATTACAACTATTAAGTTAAGTTACTAAAGCGCTACTTAAGACTTT
>JASCQX010000075.1:2463936-2474377 GCA_030264415.1 Sardinella fimbriata
AGGTCCTTTAACTCTCAGAGGCAAGGCAGTGTTCATTCTTTTTCTGCTAACTTGTCATCTTAGGAGGTTGCACATATTTGACCGATATACTGTATTTAGGCAAGAATTGTGTGGCAAAAACACAAGCAGTTGTTGTTTTTTCACCAGGCGACATTATATTGTCATTATCTTAAAGGCTAGCAACAGCTTTTCATCAAAGGCTATTTTGAGTCCTGACTGAGGGAGATAACTTGGGATACGGACAACCAAGGTTCCTTCATTATGACAAATGCACTTATCCATAAATTGACGCCTGCACTACATCCAAAATGCCGATCCATCAGAACTCATCTGAGGTATGGTGATGAAGCACACATGCCAGGAGACAACAGGCATGTCTTAATGCTTCAAAATGGCACCTTCACCATATCTATATTCTCATGGAGGAATTTCAGCTGCCTCATGTCTGTTGAATGACAACAGAGAAGTACTTTGTAAACAGCACACTTCAATCAATCAAAAAGAGCAGTAGTGGAAAAGTTGTTTATGTCTATCAATTATGGCTAAGTTCTGTCAGTGGTGATGAATGCAAGGAGGAACATTTGTTTTTAATATTCCTCTTTTTTTCAGACAGCTCAGATTCTTCAAATTTTGGAACACTTCTTCTTCATAGTTCAAGATCATGGTGACACATTGATTAGCATTCATTTGGAAGGCAATAATCAGCTTATGTTGTGGCAAGTCATAGCCCTATTTGGACACAAATAGCCACTTTGCATGTATTGTGTGCTGTTTGTGTTAAGTTTAATTTTTAGTTATAAAGCTTAAGTCTTCTCTTGTGGTCTTTAGAAAGATAGACAATGAATTTCTGCCTTCTAAACGTGAACTGATAAGCCTACTGTATAGAAACTTTGAAATGACAAACAAGTAAAAAAAAAGAAAATTGACTGAATTGTGCCCCTATTGCAGTATAGTAGTCCTCTTGAAAGGCCTGCGGCAGAAGTTCGACTGTTTGATATTTTGCTGATTGACAGAAAACCAAATGTATAACTTTTTAAAAAATCAGCTGCAAATATATATATAGTGATGGAGATGTTTTTTTTTTTCCTTCAAGCAGCTCTGTTACAAGATGTATCACTATATTGCAACAAAAAATAACATGGGCTTATGCCTAGCATCATTTTAAAACTGCATAAATGTACATGTACACTGGCTAATTTCAGTTGTCTTCTTTCCCAGTTTGTCGGTGACAAATGTAACTCCATGCAGTGCACCAGATGGTAAGGTTTGATCATAAATCTTAGAAAATCAGACATCTGATAGATGGTGCTCTTGAGCAAGTACTTGTGAACGACACACTCAACCAAGTTTCAATTTCACTACAGAAATTGACATATAACAAAGAACAGAGGGGGGTACTTCCTTCACAGACATAGCTTAAGGTGCGTTGTATTATGTGTATGGACGTGTAGGCTATGTTATGTAATTAATTAAGCATGCCAACCCTTTTGCTGTTGTGTCTGCAGAGGATGTTAGCCTTCTGGATGAAACTACCTCCCATGCTCCCATTTTACCCAGGTTGCAGGGAGGAATAGAAAATCCAAGAGAGAGAGAGAGAGAGAGAGAGAGAGAGAGAGAGAGAGAGAGAAAGAAGATTCATAAACCTCATGTGGTTCAGCAGTTATGTTACACAGAAATGTCAATAAAGTGATCGTAATAGAAGGGATAAGAAAACTATTTCAAGTTCCACTCCAGTGAGGGAGATTCAGCTGGAACCAGAGAGAGAAACCAGAGAGAAAGAAAAAAAACTTCTACAAAAAGGGGAGAACTGGGGGTGGGGGGTACGACAACTAGGAGGCCTCTCTGCATGACACGCGACCACCATCCTGGATCATGAATAAACCATACTCAGTCCAGCGGAAGAATAAACATTTGTGTATCTTCACCTCTGAAGCCTAAGCCCTCCTGTCAGAGACTGGCGCTAACACGACTTACAACCTCATTCGCATGCAGGCTGCATGCAGACAAATCTAGAACCCAAATCTGACAGCCATACCCTCAAAGCACTGAGCATTTTTCACCTGCAAGATAACTGATGTCTGAAAAATGTGTCTAAAAAATTCACAAACCTACAGCAGCAATGTCTAGAATACTGTTCTTTGACAAATAAAACATTCTTTAAGTAATAAAACATTCCCATAGCTATAGTTTAAGGTTATATCTTAAAAAAAATGAAACGAAGACAAAACAAGAAATTTATATATAGTTTTTTTTTATTTATAATTTATATCAGCAGATACAAAAACTTGAACTGTATCCAAAATGTGCAATAAATCACTATTGATTCATTCAAATAACAAATGAATACAAACCAAAACAATTACTTTGGAAAATGTACAATGTAAACTGGACAGAACTTGATTTTTTTTTATTCACTACATACCGGTAATTAAATCAGTGAGCAAAAAAGTATAGCTGTTATCTACTTTAGTCTCCCAAGTTCATCACTTTTAGTTCATGTACTGTATCTATATGGCAACATTCTGGTTTCTCTAGTGTACGGAAAAGGCAATCATTATGATAAAGCAGCTTGAAGCGTGTAGAACACAAAAGGACATACAGGTAATACAATGTACCAATGTTTATGAGAAGAGAATTAACAAAAATCTTGACATTTAAAACTTATGTAAACATTTACCTTCATTCGCAGCACAGAGTCCAAACAAACAAAAAAGTAAACAAACATAAAAACAAGGGGGCAGCGTTCATTAAGTGCTTGACAGCCCTAATTTCAATACGCTTCAGCTAAACAAGCAACAAAAACAATTACATGGAGACGCATTAAAGTCTGACTGTGAACTTCTGGGATAACATAAAATATTTCGGTGGGGGAGGCACAATACTCCAAATAATTCAGTCTTGACCAGATCATATCTCCGCACAGGAGCACAATTTAGAGAGAAATATTAAAAAAAAAAAAACAACATAAAAACAACAATTAAAGAACTCAGCACCCAACACTTCATTTCACATTTAGTTTTGCTCATATCAAAATCAACACTTTTTTCTATGCATAATCCTTTTTTTTCCCAAATACACTGCATGTGCCTTGCCTTAAGCACATTCCTCTTTTTTGATCATGGAAAGCAACATGTTAGAAAGAGAGAAAGAGAGAACAGGAGGAGAAAAGATGGTCTCAGTAAGGCATTTTTTCACCAGCATTTTCACATTTGCTGAATTCAGGTCAGGTCATTTCTACTCAAGCCTTATCTTAGCAAATGTGACCTCAGCCCACACACTTCCATGTACATCACCATTAGCTTAAGACACAAGCTTCACCTAATCAGCGCAGATGAACATTTTTAACAGTCAGCCTATGGCCAATTATACATTACGTACCTATCCAGATGCAACTGTCGTCGCATTTGATCCCAATCTGTGTCTGCCATTACTCTGAACTTATCAGTACTCAGGACCAAAAGAATAACATGTCAAGCCCAAAAAAGGCCTGTACAGTTCAAGCCAAGAGTCCCTGATAAGCTGGCCAGCCTGTGTCGCCAGTAATAACCAATGACGTATTCCGTTAGGAATGGTAGAATCATGCACACACAAGTTGTCCCCCATAGAACAATTGTCCTTCAATACTATGCTATACTCTATTACCTGTAGTTAACAGAACACACTGCAAATTCATAATCCCATCAAAGCAACTTGTCCGGCACCCAAATAAAACAGGCAATTTCAAAACCTTTCCTTGCAAACATGTTCATCAACTCTTGTTTCCATTAAGAGCAGTTCCTTCATATAGGTTTTGGCAGCTATTCACTAGGAACCTGACCAAACTGACCAAAGCACCAGCTGAGAAAGCTTTCCAGGTGCCATTTTAACGAAACCCCCACACACATGTACATTCCACTGGGTCCAACAGGACAGAAAGGTAACTGGAAAGACTGGGAAAGGCCGTTTTTCTCTGGTTACTGTGAGCCCTCATGTCTGTCTATAACACAACAGGATCTTCCCTTTCACAGAGGTTCATATAAAATGTGAAGGATCTCTATTGGGTTGAGTAAGAAGACGACTGATATGCAAAGAAGTGCTCGGATTGTTAACAGTCAAGAATTGAAACTGACAGAAGATGAAAGTCAGAAAGAGAGCACAAGTACAAAACAGAGCAACACTGGATAACAAAACATTAAACGTCCCATCTTGCAAATGACAGCGTTAGTCACGTACCTGTCCCTTTATAACTTCACAAAAATGACAACTGTTGGCTGAATGGTCACTTTCAACCAACTTCTAAACACTACAACCATAACAATCATGTCTGTTCTAATGTTTTTCATCTGCTAAACATGACTAAGGCAAGGAACTCTGATTTCTCATCAGAGAGTTTTCAGTTCTTTCTATCTAATCTAATTCTGAACATTCTGCTTCAAGTTCTCCCATTGCTTGTTCCTCTTGAAAAAAAAAAAGATGATGTTTTGTTCAATTTCAGTAGAACTGGAAACATTACTCCCCTTATACTATAAGATACAGAGCCACTCATCTCACCAAAAGACAAAACCTAATCAGGTATTCCCTTTTCTCAAAGAATAAGACACATTTACCCTTACATTGTGTGTTTATCTCATGGTTGTTTTCACTTCAACATTTGGCCCTACCTACTTATCCTTCACCCCCACCCCTCATGCTGCAATTTCAACAGGAGTGGGAACATTAACATTACTGTGATTTTTTTTGTTGTTGTTGTCGTTGTCGCATGGGAGATGATTTGGCTTTAGTGTGACATGACGTTAACTAGACGAGGTATTCCTCAGCAATTTCAGTAAAATCCATTTTCATGATTCCCATACAAAGTAATGAGTATTACATAAGACCTATGACATATCCAGCAGCATTGGTTACAAAAACGTCCTCAGAACAGTACCTTCATTTAAAATCTAAATAAACGCATATGTACTGTAAGTAATTGTTTGCAGGATCCTGTTCGTATCAAAATGGGCCAACTTGCTGGCTGACATCAATAGAAACTGGTACTTAAAAAATAATATCTTCATAAGATCTGTAGAGAATGTTACAGATGATGACAAATAAAATAAAACTGATTCAACACAACAGCATAAAGTCATACTATGGTAAAACCAATGTTTTAACATGAGTACATAACAGTTATTATGTCACTGTGACAATAGACATGGTGTGCTAGGCTAAGCATGCTATGTGCCAGATTCTACACAAGGAACCAACTCTGCTAAAGTTAAACTGAAATCATAACACTGAATCAGAGCCGTACTAAATCCATCATGGTTCAATTTAAAGATGCCAAAGCCAAAAATATGTTATTAACAAACAAAACTCAACTAAAACTTTTAAAATCTACAGATGTCTGTAAACCTTGTTCCATTTCAATTCTGAACCTGAAAAGTGCAATTTGATAGCTACTGTGTCCCACGCATTGCATCTCAGTAGTGCTTTTCCTGCAAGTAATCTTTCATCTTGTTTGGTAAAGGCAGTTTCTGAATTAGGTCTATGCGAGTGTACTGTCTGATGACGAAACGGCAGAGGTACTGTAATGAGCGTACCTGCATAAAACGGGAGACGGGATTTGTCAATCTAACTGGGTAGGTGGCTGACCCTGGTACGCGAGATCTGGAGTAACAAAACGCACCGTTCTCCGAGTCCTTTATCGAGTGCTCAATCAAGTCGACAATAGATGTGTGGCCCTCCAGGTCTGGCTGCTCATAAAAGCTAAACCTGCCATTTGAATGCTCAATCCTTGTGTGCAAGGTCTTGCCTTGCGAACGGAAACTCAAGCTGAGCAAGTATCTGTCGTCAGAGCTGTCACGGACAAGAAACGAACCATCTTGGAGGTTGGTGAGCTTCTCTTCAGCCTCCCACCGTGTTATTGGACCCCAGTACCAACCCTGTTTGGCCAGCTTCTTCAGTTCCTCTGTAAGGCTCGTTACCACCATAGGTCCACTGCTCTGGACCGAATCGTAGACCCTGCTGACACCCGGAGCAGAACTGGGATCGAAGTTCAGGTGATGCCTGACCCTTTCCGCCACGTGCGCGTCAGCACCGCTGAACCCCGAAAAGGTCCTTGGGATATCGCCGCTGGTGAGAGGGGAGAGCGACGGGGAAAGTGAGGGAATGTGGATACTGGAGTTCTGGAACAGCACCCCTGCGGAGCCCTCGAGCAGCCCGTTCAGCGATTGCTCCAAGAGGAGCTCGGGTGGCAAGTCCAAATCCTGATCTTCGCGCCCGGGTTCCACATGAACGGCGCTGCTGCCCTCCACTTCCTCAACCACCTCCATGGGCGAAGAGCTGTCCAGGCAGCAAGAGTGCGACCCTTCAGGGTACACTCCCTCATCTAAAGGCATGGTGTACTGGATATAGTCCTGAGGCGTCAGCCCTATGACAACAGGCACATTTTCATCAATGTTCAAATGCAAAGCTCCATTCTGAGGGGCCAGGTTTTTCAGCGACCCACCATGGTCAGCGAAAAGCCCTTCCATGTCGATGTTGTGAAACTCCTTCCTCATACCATTGAGCGATGGGCTGGGGCTGGGCGAGTGGACCATGGCTTTAACCTTCACCTCCGAGTTGACCGGCCGCAGGGGCCAGGGGGAAGGGCTATAGTGATGGCTCCGCAAGGATGCCGACCGCAGCGGCCGTTGCGCTTTGACTTCATTAAAGCTCACGGGAACAGACGAGGAGGAGAAGGTGTCGTCGTCTTCCCCCGAGCCCACACATGGGGAGCTGCCGCCCTTGCTTTTCGCTTTCTGCTTGGCCGACAACCTTCTCTTCAGGGTGCCCATTAAACCCTCTCCCTTTGAGCGGCTTTTCGATCCTTTCTCCTCTTCAGTGCTGCCAAGTTCACAGGAGGTTATGTCTGCAGCGTAACAGCCTGCAAAGAAGGAGTCTTCTTTTGGGAAGTCTGCAGTCAGCACTGGCTGCTGAAGCATTACAAAATCACCCTCCTCCTTCCCCTTGGTCATGTTGAGGGACTTCCGGATGGTCTTGAGGCTGATCTTCTTCATTTTGGACCTTTCTCTGTGGTGACAACATGGAAAAGGTCTGTCTCAGCTTTATGCCTGACAGACACTAAATACAGTGTCCTTCCATGAGGCTGATAGCAGCCAATGATGGAGTTTCTCTCACCTGAAACAAAGATAAAGAAAAAAAATTCAGAAAATATTAGATCATCTTTAATCCAAGTTTAAAATATTCCCAATATAACATATTTATACAAAATGTAGACAACTGAGATAATAAACACCATCTGTGTTATAAGCAAGGCTCAGCTAAATACAGTTCAAAACAGACCTCTACCAAATATCTGGCCATAAAGGCTGCGAGCCATTAACGTTAGGGTGGCATGCTAAACAACAACAGTAAGTTATTGAGACTCCTTGGTCTGCAGCGTGGTTTGACATGATTCTTCGTCAACTTGCCACTTTTTACTGCAGACTGCAATATTACAAAACTTGCCAACCGCTTCAAACAGCTTGTGAACAACAAATTCATCACAGCTTTCATTTCAAGATATTCCCATGACCAATGCTAACGTTAGCCCAGGCCAGCTATCAGGAAATAACATTACCCACAGTGACCCCACGACTTCCATAAAGCGTTAATATTATGGCAAGATACAACGCTAACTTTTACGTCGTGTTATTAGATCGTTATACTGCACATCTGCACCATTTGACATTAGGAGAAAGTTGTTCGTGGACAGGCCTACGAGGCTAGTTGGCTAGGTGAGTGGCTAGCTAGCCGAAAGTAAATAAGAATGTGCCTACCTAGCTAGTGAGGTAGTAAACGTCAAAGCTAGCTGACAAGCTAACACCATGACCTAGATTGCTAACGTTACCTGGATAGCTCACTGTTGACATGCTAACAAGTAACTTTCGCGTCAACTTACCATATTTTCCATTGAGCCAGTCGGTCTAGTCTTTGTGTTTCCATATACATCATGCTCCGGCGTTATAATTCCGTTCTGTATGACTTGCTGGCTCTTTATACTTGACCGTCAATCAGAATTTGTTGACGTTAACTAGCTAGCAAATGCTAACCCAAGATACCACATTAGCAAGCTAACTCGGCATTGCTCTCTCTACTTAATGTTAGTTGGCTACAAGAACGCTAACGTAAATTAGCACATCAAAACATGCGCCTTCGAGCGTTTGTGTGTGTATTACTTATCGTAATTCTTACAACACAAGTAAGATTTGATGGCAATGCCTGCTATCTATCTAACATGTTATGGTTAATCTATACTGTAATAATCTTACATGTTATTTTTCATAACAGTCGCTTCGCCCTATTCCTCTTTTTGTTACTTTTCTGTTGTCCCCTTCCTCTCTTCCTTTGTTGCCTGTTGCATTGTGGGAGGACAAGAGGAGGTTCAGATGAGAGGTGATAGCATTTCCAGTATTGATGAAGTGGACCATTGTGAAATCCTTATGTGGTCTGTGACTATGGTTGTAATAGCTTGACACAAATCACAAAATGCATATTTATTGGCTTATTGAGAATAGAGAATCCATAATAATAATCATAATCATAATCACACTCATAATCATAAACATAAACATAAGTAGGCCTAATAATATTATATAATAGTCTACTCTATAGGCATGCAAAAACACATCCTGACTATGACAGTCAGACAGTTGCCTATACTCAATTTGGCAACCAATGCTCTGTATAGACCTGTCAACATACCCACACAGGCCTAGCCTATCTGTCGCTGCAGCAAATAGGGTAAAGTTGTTGTCAAGGAAACTCCAGTGGCAACTAAATAAATAAAATGCCATATCAGCCTTTTGTAGTTGGAACAGTTTCTTTTAAATGCCATAAAATGTTATGTGCTATGTGACTTTTTTGCTGCTTAAATGGAATATCTTTAAAGACCTGAACTGTGTGGATCCTGGACAATACACACTGCCACCCTGCACTGTTCCTCATCAATATTCAGTGGACCACAAGACTTAGAAATGTAAATTGTGAATGAATCAAATATTAATGGCCCTTATGACAGAGAGAAGAAGAAAGCTAGGTCTATAGTGTTATTTTTGGAGTGTGGAATCAAAATGGAAACTTTAGGTTGGTTTCTCAGAGGTCTTGTTCTGAAAGCCTCTAAATATTGAAAGTGACAGAGATGTTTTTAGATGATCCATAAATGGCTTAAGGCATTTCATAAAGTGAGACTGAGTGTGTGTTAACCCATTGTTCAATTGGAATGATACATTATAGCGTAACGCACCATTAGCTTACAAACAGCTGAGTCTAACAATGCTCATAATGCCAAGGACAAGAGTCTTTAAATAATGGTCAAGAAATTCAAATGGTTTGTGGGAAAGCATTTATGGTCAAACATTTGTTAACCTAACCAAAGTTTACCCTGAAACACAGTTTGTCTTCAGCATGGCAGTTTAGAGATATCCAACAAGTCTACTCATCTTTCCTGAATGTGCTATGAACTGCATGGTCATATACTTCATCACAGATGAGCTCTTATCAACAGATAAAGTATGGTTATACTGCCACTGTCTGTAACAGGGTCACCTTTGTGTTCAAATCCAATTATACTATTCCATAAAGAGATTGCTGTCAAAAAGAGAGAGAAAAATATGATCTCTGTGTAGGTCAGCTCCCTTTGTTGTGCTTTCTTATGAAAGACTTTCATGTTTGTGCATACAAACAAAGCCTGAACTTTGAAATGAATCATTGGTGGCCTAATTAGTGTCAGTATTGTTTTAAACTGGATAATGGTGTTTACTGCTGTTGGGCTAATTTGAGGCCATGCACTGTGAATAGTGTTTTTTTTTGTTTCCCCCACACAGTTAAACTGTCAAGCTCATAGCAGGCTGTGGCAAACCTGCTCCAGGCTGCTGTGTGTAGACAGGTTCTATGCAGAGCGGCTCTAATTATACAGTCTTGTTAGGGCTTATCAAACCACCAGTCAGAGGGAGAGAGCAAGCGAGCAAGCCAGAGAGAGCGAGAGAGAGGGAGAGGGAGTGTGAGAGAGATGAGATGAGATCACTTTTCTGAGTTCATTGAAATGACTTTGTCATGCCCTGTTGCACCAATTTACCCAGAAAAAAACATTGCTTAAAATACCATTTGAAAATTAATTGTGTAAACAAAAGTATTGTATTACAGTAGGCCTATACTGTAAGCTATATAAACACCAAAAATGAAAATAAATACATATTTTATGATGTACACATATAGATCACTTCATTTTATAAAAACACAAATAGCCATGTAAAGAGGAATCATCAAGGAAAAAGCCTGTAGGCCTGTGTGACATTTAGAAATATCTTTTGCTCTAAATTCAGACGATATCATTTCTCATCATTTTAAAGAATGGCAAATGAATATGAGACTTCTTGTGAGCGCATGAGCCTTTGCAGAACTGGAAGACCCCCGCTCACTCACACACACACACACACAC
>JASCQX010000075.1:5015101-5029729 GCA_030264415.1 Sardinella fimbriata
TCTGTGCTTACACACCAAACCTTGATTGGTTTAACACAACCCCAGAACATGAATGCACTGTTACTCATACAGTACTATTACTCTACTATTACTCAGTCTACTTGTGCTGTGGCAGGGAGTATGCCAGTAGTGGCCTGCTTTTGCAGGATGTGATTCTCGTCATTCAGATTACAGTATCTCACCTAGTGAAGCTGTTTGTTTTCCTCTTCAGAGAGGTTACAGTCTGTACTAAAAACACTGAGTGAATTGTCTACTGCAGACGCTAATTTAATTCCTCATAACAGACTTTATGGGATTTTATTTTTCTACAACTCACCATTTTTTTTAATGTTCCCAGGAAAGCTTGGTTATGAATATGATTTTCCATGGAGTGTGGAGAATGGACACACCTGAGCCAAAGACGCCAGATTAACTGACACTCTTGCTTGTAATCCACAGCATCCGGGTCAAACCAGATTACAACTGAACGGACTGATGAACATGGGATTCACATGTAGAATTACAATCGTAATCTGCATTCATTTGATAATCAACATGATCCCTGCTAGACATGTTTTATATGATGGGAGATAATGTTGGAGGACATAGATGTTTTTCCCTTTACATTAGCCTTATGTAAATAATGTGCACTACATACAGTAATAGGATCAAATAAACAGTTTGAAATCAGTTACTGTAAAATTGGTGTGTTGTGACCATGAATGATAATGAATTGAAAGTCAGCAGACACAGAGTTGGTTCGCAGATACAGTTTTTAATGTATCACAACAATGAGCAACAAACATACTTGATGAACTATTTCCAGAAGAAGTTGTTCAAATACCATCTACAATAAACGTCATTTCAACTATGACAACAGGTCTGTGACAAAATAAAAAAAAAAAAGTTTCAAAACCATGTTATTACCGTAATACGGTACAGCTGAGACCTCAAACATTACAGTAACAAAAACTAATGAGACTACCCTCTATATATAAAACATCAATAACATTTTTGGTTTAGTTTATTTAAAGTTTTAGCCATAGGGGCTTCTTTTTTGAATAAAACCTCAGGTTGTGGTTGCTATCTTACCCAGGCGATAAGAGTACATATTGTGAAGAATATGATTGCGCCGTGATAATCCCTTTGATATCCAGAAGAACAATCCTAAAATTTCAACCTTTAGAAGGCTGTCCTCTTTTGCTTGACACTATCCGTCCGTAAAAAGGTTTTTTTTTTTGGCTGCTGTGCAGTTGCAACATTTATGTACAGTTATATTATTGGACCATCCTTTTCTTTGTTTCTTTTAGGTGTGTTTGTTAGTTTGCTCTACCAGACCCCTGTGTGGTAAGTATTCCGCTTCGGGCTAACACCGTTTGCGTGAGGTGCTAGCTGACAGCTCAGTCTTGCACTGCTGATCCACAGTCAGGAGAGAGGCAAAAGCCGGGGTATCTAAAAGCCTTTGGAATCAGGACAGTCACTCGTGTTTGTACACAGGCAAGGATTGCACCTTAGGAGGCCAGGATGTCTCTTATGAAACACAATCAAAAAGTGTCTTCAGGATTAAAATAAAAGGTTAAAATACTAAAAATCCCAAATAAGTACATTAAAAAGTTCACATAAAAGAGAATTATAAACTGTGACATTTGTGTTTAAACTTTAACAAAAAAAGAAAACACCTGTACAATAATAAAAAGTAAAATGAAATGTTACTTGATTTCATCATTTGAAACAATTTTAAGCATGATTTGATTTAACCTGTCATACAGCTGCATTACATGCTACTTGTTCATCTCAGAATAGGAATACCAAAAGCAATACATTTTGCATTTCTTCATATTAATAAATTTGTACCATGCACAGCCAACTACGAATATGTACAACAGCTTAGCTTTCTTTGTTCACAAGCCATTTACTTTCATACAAATAGCCTTCTGTCGCTTTGGAATGAATCACATTGTCCTACTTTACCAAACAAGAAAGTGATTCGTAAAAATTGAACACCCTTGACAGCTTTCACATTCTTTGAGTTCCACAGCAAAAAAAAGTAAAATAAAACAAACAAAAAATAAAACAAAACAGAAAAACCAGCAAAGCAAACCAATTCATGAATCAGTATTCTGTCTGGTAGAAGGTTGAGAATTTATGGCAAGCAAAATAACAATACACAGTAGCAGCAAAACGTTGTTATAAGATAATACTTCGTAATGCATATATGACTAAATATGATGGCAAACAAAAAAAGTTCAATTCTCATGACAACAGGAAACTGAAGTGCCCAGAGCCGTAATGGAAGTACAATTACCTATTCATTAAATGGCAGTGTACAGGGGTAACACTGAATTCAGTCCTATAAGCACAGGGAAAATCTTTTCATTATACAAAACAAAATGCTTTAGTCCCCCTTTTTAAAGCAGCTTATTTGCTTACATGAAGCAAATACTCATACCTTTTTAATATTTTGTCCAACTTGTACTTTAACAGGTTCAAGTATACAGTACTACTTTCATGAATGCACCAATTGTTTAAACAGGTCTCTGGATTGTTAGGTTGTTAAAACGTCTAACAAATGTTGACCAATATGCTGCTGCACTACACACAAATAATAATTCAAACAAATGAACGGACAAACAAACAAACAATTAAACAAACAAAAAACAAATGTCTATTAAATTAACACATGACCTACCAAAATAATAATAAAAAAAAATCAAACAAAATTAAAATAAGTGCACTAGAGTCCAGACACAAGCAAGTACCGTAACAGTATAGCAATTCACAAATGAAAAAATGTCTTATTCACATAATCCTCAAGAGTCTATCAAAACTAGAATTATTACCTCTTCAGAAAAGGGCATGAGCAGAGGTAAAAGTGAGAAGGTAAGAGTTGGCACAGAATAGTATTCTACAAGAAATCAAAGAAGGTTGGGTAAAAATACAGCTTGTGGTAATTACAAACTGGAAAACACAGGGGCACATCACACTTCACCATTCTAAACTCCCTCAGTGGTAAAACCATACTGTTTTGTAGGGCAAACTAAAAGAATACGTGTTTTGTCCTGTAACAGTAATATTGTCTCTTGGTATGATACACTACACACATCAAGAAAATGCGTCCAATAAAGCTCGACATGTTTTGGTTAAAAGCCACGTGTCACCAGGCTTCTTGCTGCTTTAACAAATGAGACATGTTATGATCTGACCTGAGAATTTAAAGCTACAGATTACACCTAACTAAACTAAGAGAAATTCTCTTGGAAAGTTCTGGATCATCATCCCATACAGTACATGCTAGCATTTGGAAATCAATCCAGCTGAGGTGCAATTTGCTATCGTGAGAGTTTTTGGCTTGAAACAAGCTCCAAAAGAACTTGTGAGATTTTCTCCTACTCCATGTATTTTTGTATACAATAAAAGCTCAGTCAAGCATCTGCAACAGTTCTGTCCATAACAAAAATCAATCAATATCTTGCCAGCATATCAATATGGGAAAAACAATCCTGAGTCAATCTTTTGGTACTGTAATTTTTTGGGTTAGAGAAACTTTGGAACTGCAGTTTAAAGTCTTATTTTTTTTTTTCTTTAAGCAAGGGATCCTGTTTTCACTCCTACACACTGAACATATCCATTCTCATACTACTGAAATTGCCATCAAGGCCAGAGGCGGCTTTTGCCTTGACTTCCAAAGAGTTATCTAAGTCGTCCAACTTCTGGCTTAACTCGCTGTCAGACTCGTCTGAACAACTCTCGGTGGGTAGTGAGGTCCGAGCCCCTGAGGTGGTGCAGGAAGTTGAGGTAACCGTTGAAGGCAAGGAAAGGGGAGGGGGAGAAGCAGATGGGGAAGTAGAAGAAGCAGCTTTCCTGGCTGAAGCCTGGAAAAGGATATTTGGCCAGGACTTCATGGACAAGCGAGAGAGATGAGGGAGGGTGTTATTAGAAGAAGCTGCAGACTGCGAGGTAGATGTCGTGTTAGGGTTAGGGGAGCAGACAGAGTGAGGTAATAATCTAGCATGCTCTTTGGCATTTCTCATTGCTTGTTTGATTGTTTTCTCTTTGTGCAAGCTCGACTGAAGGTGTTGGCCAAGTGCTTCGTTTCCACTCACAGACACGTCGCAGGCTACACAACTGTACTTGCTCACTGCCTTTCGAAGCACTGTCTCTTGCGGGTCAGACAAAGGATGACCGAAGTAACAGAAGGACTTCTGATGACGGACAGCAGAGTCTTCATCAGGGAAAATCATCTGGCACTTTCTGCATATAAACTCGTGTTTGATGGACGGAACAATAAAAGGATCTGGAAAGTCTGAACTTTTGGTATCGGTTTGTGGTTCTGCTTTTGTGCTTTCGGTTGAAGAGCCTTTGTTAACATCCTTACTTTCCTTAGCCTCTTTTGGTTTGAAGTTGCTCTGTGCACTCTGTGACTTCATGGGGGGTGTTTTCCGCTGTTGCTGTTGTTGATGTTGTTGTTGCTGTTGCTGCTGCTTCTGCAAGGAATCCTGGAGGGTCTGCTGATACTGTTGGTACTGCTGAAGGATGGCGGTTGGGGAGAGGCCCGCAATGGTCTGGGGCATGGCCGGTCCATAGGGGAAAAGGTTCTCCATTCCGCACAGTGGAGGGAAGTATCCACCTTGTACTCCGCCGGGAAGCTGTGGCGAGAAGCAGGATGCAAAGCCAGGGATGAAGTAAGGCAAGAACTGTCCCCCCAGAAAGGAGCTCGGATCACTAGCGATGGCATTCTGAAGTGCTTGCAGTTGTGCTGGGTCCATTGACACCTCGCCTCCGACTTTTCCCTTAAGCGCTGTCTGGGGGGCCTTGTCCCTTTTCTTCACACTCGGGGCCTGGGGGGCGGGGGCTGCGGCGGCACGGGTAGCGATGGAGTCGGCTTCTCTTTCCTTGACCTTCATCGGCTTTTCCAACTTCTTGTCTTTCTCGAGTTCTTTGTTGTGCTGCTGCTGCTGCTGCTGCTCAGTCTGACTGACTGCCAAAGGGGTGGGAGGAACAGAAGGAGGAGGAGGAGGAGGTGGAGGAGGAGGAGGAGGAGGAGGTGGAGGAGTCTGCAGAAGGTTCTTGGATGGGGCACTGCTGAGTGACATGGCAGGAGAGGGGGTGGCTGGAGTAGGGAACCCAAGCATGCCAGCACCAGGAGACGCTAAAGCTGAAATACAGTGGTATAGATAGCATTGAAATGTTGACCTCAACATATATATATATCTTGATACTTCATATTTTTGCAATTAACAAAAAAATAGGTGATGATGCTTAATGTAAGGTCTTTTTTTTTCTTTTTTTGGTTTTGTTATGGATCAAAACTGTCACATGCGCCTTACAAAATACCAAAAGAAGGATACAAATGTACAAAACCCACAATATGAAAAAGGGAAACACCACAAACAAATACATTTGATAGAAATTCCATTGTGTTTGAAGTAAAAGTTACATGTCCCAATTATGCAGTGATGCATGCATTAAGTGTCCTGATGACTCCAAAAACAGTCAATGAAAGAGTCTCTGTCCCCAGTCGTGTAATGAGCAGCAGTCATATGTATGTAGGTATGTATGTGATGCATTTAGTTCATAAAGCTACTACTCAGTCTTTTTGTCATACTAACTCACCAGGTGTATTTGGTGGAAAACCTGGAAGGGATGACGGGCCATTGACACCAGGAAGGAGAACTGGCGGCAGGCCGGATACTCCTGGATAGCCTGTGGGCAGGCTAAGGCCATGGAGCGTGTTGCTGTCCACTGCAGACTGCTGTTGCTGGGCTGGCATACTGAGGACGTCGCTTGCCTTCTTCAAACGGTCAAGTTCTTGTTGCGCCATGAGCTGGCGAACAGTGGTTGGTGCTAGGTAGTCCTTTTCTCTGTCCACTTGGTTGCCCAAGGTTTCTTGCACTTTCGCAATGTGCTGCTTGGAAAAGATGTGGTCACGAATGGAAAGTCTCGCTGTGTATTTCACACCACACAGAGTACACTCTGGTTTCGGCCCCTCTGGGGAGCTCTGACTCATCATGAATGGCTTTCCAATGTTCATTTTGAATTTCTTCTCTTTTGCACGGGCATTCTGGAACCAGACTTGCACCACACGCTTTGGAAGTCCGATCTCATTGCCCAGCATCTCACACTCCTGCATGGTGGGTGTGCGGTAATCGCTGAAGCAAGCTTTGAGGACTTTCAGCTGCAGGTTGCTCATCTGGGTTCGGAACCGCTTGTGCCCTGGTCTGTCTCCATTACCTTTGGAGCTCTTGAAAGGATTTGGACCTCCAAAGGGACTAGGCGAGCTTGGATCAGTTAAGCTCGAGGATTCACTCTGGTCGGCATTTTCGTCTAGGTCATCATCTTTCATGCTGAAGTAGTGCTCACTGTCCTTTCCGAAACTCAAGGCAGGGCTCACCATGCTGAATGGGAACCTGTCTTCATAAGCCTCGAGGCTGGATGACGAAATCAGTTTAGAATCGCTCATCTTTTCACCCCCATTCGTTGTGAGATTTTCTACTTCATTGTTTGTCTCATCGCCAGTTGTGGCATCGCTTATGGCTGTGTTAATGGATGAAGTCTCATCAAAGTCAATTTTGTTGGTCTCATTGAAGACTTCAGCAGAATTCATGTTGAGCCCTTCAAATTCATCACTGTTTTCTGCTTTAAAGGATGAAGGGCTCAAAAAGTTTTTTTGATGTGCCTCAGATGGTTTGACTGGGGTGGAGGATGCAGTTGGCGTTTCATAGTCATTCACCTCAGTCTTTGTGGGCAGCTGTGGATATTCAAAAAAACTGCACTTGTTTGGGCTCTCAGCTCCATCTTCATGAGGCATCATGGGGCTCGGGGGCAAACTAAAGCCTGCCTGTTTAGCCTCATGCCAGTGACGTGAGCGTATGTGGCTATCGAGAGCCGACTTGGCCTTGAAAAGTGCTCTGCAAAATGGACATTTCTTGTGGGCCTGGGTTGGGCCAACGGCTCTGAACTGTCCTTTTCTCTCTCTTGCTCTTGTATTTTGAAACCAAACCTGCACCACTCTCTTCTTCAGACCCACCTCATGGGCTATATGGTCCAACATCTTGCGTGTTGGGTTTGAATCAAGTAAGTACTTTTCGTAGAGTACCTCTAACTGCTCAGGGGTGATGGTGGTTCTGAGACGTTTGTCTCTGTGTTGATCTTCCCCACTATTCCCGCTGTCTTTGTCATTAGAGCTGTCTTCTTTGTCATCTAGTTTGCGTTTAAGGGGACCAGAGCCAGGCATGGAGGCTAAAGCAGAGCTTTGGGAGGGCAACTGAGACAGAGCCCCAGAGAGCAACTGGCTGGTCATCAGGGGATTATTGGGATCGAAGATCATGTAGGGCATGTCCAGTGGCCTTTCAAGGAACTGTGAGTGCAGGAACTGGTTTTGGGCAGCAAGGAAGTGCATGTGTTGGTGTTCCTGCCATAGCTCAACAGTTGGGAATGCAATCTTGCACTGGTCACACTGGTACTGCAACATCTGAGGAGGTAGGTTGCTTGCCAGAGAGGGCAGGGCCATGGACAGAGGGCTGGATGGGACGGCAGCTGACTGTGGTTGCGAGTGGGGCCTCGCCATAGGGGGCTGATGGGACTTGTGTGGTGGAGGCTGAGGAGTCGACGCTTTGGAGGGTCTCGGGTCAGCTAGCGCCTTCACCGCTTGTGAGGGGAGAGTCTCTGCCAGCTTTGGTTTCTCAGTGGTCAGTTCAGGTTTTGGCGAGGACTTCTCCAGGTCAGGTCGCGGTGAGGGCATTAGCGGAGAGCTGGACCCAGAGCTTGTGGCCATTCCTTGGGGCAGTTTGTGGGACTCCATATGCTTTGAGGAGCCTCCATCATTGTTTTCACTGAAGTCCTCAGAGTGGTTGTCATCTCCGCCCTCCTCATCTTCATCCTTGTAGCACTGCTTCTTTTGGTGTGTGATCAGATCAAAGATGCGGGGGAAAACAATGTTGCACTTCTTGCACTGGTACTGCATGTTGCTGGTTCTGATGTAACGCTCATTGGTGAGTTCTTTCTTCTCACTGTCCTTTGAATCAGCCTGGTTCTCATAGCTCTTGCGAGCCTTCTGCCGGGCATTCTGGAACCAAACAACAATCACACGTGTTGGCAGGTTGAGCACAGTGGAGAGCTGTTCGATCTCGTCATCTTTAGGGTAGGCATTAGTATCAAAGAAGTCTTGCAGGACCCTCAGCTGATAGTCAGTGAACCGGGTTCTGGATGACCTCTTGTTCATGGTGGCATCAGTCCTGTAGTACTCCAACTGGTTCATCTGCGAGTCAAGTCTGAGGTCCTCCAAGGTAGTCATGGGTGGAATGCTGAAGTTGTAGGGGGAGTCTTTGCTTCGCTGCCTCTCTTTGAAGAGGGTGTTGCGGAACCAGTGCTTGATGACCTTCTGAGGGAGACCGGACTTTTCAGCCATCTCCTGAATCTGCTCCTCATTGGGAGAGTTGTTGATGTCGAAATGGGCCCGCAGAATCTTCAGCTGGTCGTCAGTAATGCGGGTGCGGGGACGCTTGAACTGTGACTGGTGCAGGAAGTTTGGATCCAATCCCAGCTGTGTCTGGCACAGCTGTGTGAGGTTGGATGAGAGAGAGTCAATGCCAGGCAGCTGTAGCGCGAGCTGTGGAGGCAGCCCAGGGTGCTGCACAGGCTGCATCATCAGTGGGGGGAAGATAGGCAGGTCCAGGGAGACGGGCAGCTGGACTGAAGGAGGTGCACTTTGAGGTGGTGGAGGAGGCGGCGGCGGGGGTGGAGGAGGCTGAGGAGCCTGCAGTGGAGCTGGGGATGGAGTCTGTGTCTTCACTGTTGAGCTGCTGGATGTTGGCAGAGAGGTGACTGGAGCAGGTGGTGGAGGTGGTGGTGGTGGAGGTGGAGGAGGAGGCTCTGGAGAGGAGGGGTTAATTGGGTAAAGCTTGTCATAGGCTTCTCTGTACTGCTGGGCAAACTTCTCCAGCTCCACGTAAGGAAAGAACTGACCATGGACATGCTCTTGGTGGCTTTTGAGGATCAGCATGTTTGAAAACAACTTTCCACATGCCCCACATTCAAGCTTGTCACTGCTGACCTCCTCTTCCTTAGTTTTCTTCTGGCTCTTTTGTCTGTTTTCATTGTACTGGATCACCAGTTCAAACCCAAAGTTCTCCAGAAGGGCTTTGGCAGCGTTGCCCCTTGCACCTGATACGATTCGGGGTGGGGGGATAAGTGGCTCTGAGAATTTGGGCTTTTTGGGATCTTTGTTGTTGTCCTTTGTGCCATCAGCATCATTCAGGCTCTCTTGTTTGGCTTTCATCTCTTGTTTTTCAAGATGTTCTTCAGCCTCTTTGGACATTTGTATTTCAGAAGTGGGCAGAGTGTTAACAGACTCCATTTTTGGCTTGTGGATGTGCTGCTGAGCCTTCTGTTGCTGCTGCTGTTGCTGCTGAAGTTGGGACTGAGAGGACTGCTGCTGCTGCTGTTGTTGTTGGGCCTGCTGCTGTTGCTGCTGTTGAGCCTGCTGCTGAGACAGCTGTAGCTGCTGCTGGCCTAGCTGGTGCTGCTGCTGCATCTGCAGCTTCAGGTCCTCCAGGAACGGCCCCGTCATGCCTGGCATCCCGAAGGCTGCGGCTGAGTGGAGCGCCAGCTCAGGGCTGAGGTTGAACTCTGCGCCTGGGATGTAGAAGGGGAACAGGAACTGGGGCTGCTGGAACTGAAGCAGAGCCTCGGGAGTCATGGGGAAGTGGGGGAAGAAGGCAGGATTCAGGAACTGCGGCTGGAAGAAGGCGGCCTGCTGCTGGAGCTCATGCTGAAGCTGCATCTGGAGCTGAGCTGAGGACTGGGTTGACTGGTGGCCCTGCACAGACATGTGGTCAGTAGTTGGCTTCAGGCTGACTGCTTCTTTGGTATCCGCAGTGGTGTCTTTGTTACTACTGGATGCTTGGTGGCTGGAGGAGTCGGAGCTGGCCTGGCTGACAGGAACAGGACTGTTGGCAGTCACCGCTCCACTGGGGCCACTTCCCATGCTGCTGGTGCTGCTGCCGGCGTTGCCACTGCTGCAGCTCTCCATCTTGGCAGTTCTGGCTTTTGTTTGGTGAAGCACAGACCTCATATGAATCTCTAGAGTTGAGCTCTGGCTGTAGGCGACGTTACAGATGTTACACTTGTAGGGCTTGTTGTCAACATTGTTACTAGTCTCCTGGGGTATGGGGCTTGATGCTTCTTGAAGCACTTTCTTCAGCTTGTGCAAGTGTGAGACAGAGTTGTAGTGTACCAGAAGAATGTTCTTTTGGGTGAAAGACTCCTTACACACAGTGCACTTGTAAGGACGTGAGGGATCCAGGAACTTCTCCATGGTGAAGTTTGGACCTTTCCGGAAAGGCAGCGTGCGCTTTGGCTCTGAGCCCATGTCATCTAGCAGAGAGCTGCTGTCACTTCCGGTCGGGCTGGCTTTCCCTTCCTGGTCCATCTCATCGTCTTTGTCCATGTCTTGTTCAAACACCTGGGCCTCCTCAAGAGCCCTGGCTTCACTCTCGGTAATGTCGCCATTGATAGGAAGGCTGCCACAAAGTTGCTGTACCTCAGCCTCGCTCAACTCTGGGTGCCCCGTCTCCAGGTGCTTCCTTAGGGCCAGGAAGGTGCGGAAACTGCGCTGGCACAGGCTGCACATGGTGGCCGCCCTGATGGCGTGGTACTGTGAGTGGATCTGCAGCTTCTGCATGGTCTTGAACGCCAGGCTGCAGTGGTTGCAGCGGTACTTGTACACATGGCGGTCGGAGACTGAGAGCTGCTGGCGCTTCTGCAAGTCGCTGAGATCCTGGATGGTGTCTGGGATCTTCAAGTCTTGCCCACTAGCTTTCTTCCAGTCAGGTGCTTCAGAGGCCTCCTTAGGGGGTTTGAGTTCGTCACTAAGGTCTTGCTCACTTTTCTCTTGTGAGTTGCTATTCTTCATATCCTTTGAACTGTTACCTGTTCAGATAAAAATGGATTGCAAAAAAGTGTTAGGCATGCTGATTGCACAAATAGCATTAGCAACAGAAAATTCATAGAATGACATGTTAAATTTAAATGTACTTACCCATGGATTTTCCAGATCCTTCTAGCATAACAGATTCCATCAGAGATGGGACTTTGTCTGCTCCAGGTAACGTCATGTTATTGGGCATTGCAACATCTGGCCCCGTCACCTGCAAAAGGAACATGTTCATTTACATTGTAGCATCCCAGTAGAGGAAAAAAAAAGGAAAAAAAAAACACGGCAGGAGAAAAACCTTTACTTACACTCATCAGCAGCTTCTCCACACAGTCGGGGGCCACACTGTGAAGGTGGGTCAGGTGTAGCTGCAGGTGGATCTTGTTGCTAAGCACATCCTGGCACAGGGGGCAGGAGATTGCTGGCTGCATGGAATGCTGGGACATGATGTGCAGCTGCAGACGGTTAGCGTCCTTGCTACTGTAGTTGCAGTAGGGGCACTGCTGCACCTAAGATGGAGACCGGACATTTATTGTGACTTTGTGTTAAGACGGATACTATAGGCTACTCCTTTATGTCCAGCAGGGAAGAGTATATGACGTCTGATAGACTGCAGTTACGCCAAGATGATGATATATCATGAAAATTGACTGAAATTGAGGCTGGACGAATTAGACCTCTACAAAAGCGCAGATGAAATTCAATTCATGCAATTCACTTAAGTCTTCAACTCTTCAATCTTATGATAGAAAAACCTGATTGGCTGAAACTTCTAATCAGGAGATTACAGATGACAAAGGTGTGCACCTCTCTTGGTCTACATCAAGCCCTCATTACAGGGATTACTTTTAAATTGCTGCTTCCCACTACCTGTCTTAATGTAATCCATTTCAGAGATGACTTTGTGAGTAGCTCAAATCCCGTACCACTAAAGCTCCTCCGACCACCCCCACCCCCATCCCACAAGAACCTTAATACATCATAATCTAATTTTAAAACACATATCAGGTAAAGAGATGCAAAGCACTAAGGTTTACCCAGGTATTTCACTGTAGCACAAACATGCACAGGCACAAAAGGGCTCAGAGGCTATGTCTCAAGGCTGATGGATAATGTTAACCCGTTGTTGTAAAGGGGGCATCATTCTGTAGCATACCTGCTCGTTGCTGTGTGTCTTCTCCTCAGCTGACTTGGGCCTCTTGGGGGGCGTGGCATTTTCCTTCTCCTGCAGAAGGGAATGCTTCCCAATGGAGGCAGAGCCAAGAGTCTCTTTAGCCAAAGAAATCACACCTGAGAGAGAGAGAGATAAAGAGAGAGAGAGAGAGAGAGAGAGAGAGAGAGAGAAAGAAAGAAAGAGAGAAAATATTCAGTTACAATGTCATTAATGTGACGCCCAAGGTACGTGTGTGTGTGAGAGTGTGTTACACAGTATAATCATGATTTTGCTTTTGCTTTTGCTTTCAACAAAGACAGGCAAAATTATTGCATGTGATAATTGCTCATGCTGTAAATTACTATTGAATTTATTGCAGAGTATAATTGTTTGTTTTTTTACACACTATGATACAAATGGTATCTCTACCTGGCTGTCTCTACCTTATACTATATTAAATAAATGAGATAAATAACAATAAAATCAATAATGGCCAGAAATATGTATCATACACTCCAATAAAACAAAATCTCTGAGATAACGCTGAATTACACAGCACTGATAAATGCACCTATATTGATTCAATGCAGGGACAGTACAAATGCTTTTTCAATAGCATTTCATTTCATTTCTCAACACACGGAGCAATCTTGGTCATAAAGATATTCAAAAGAAATAGACAATTTCAAAAGACATTCATTATCGCAGCAAGACCGCAATTGAATGCTATGGTACTTTTATGCAGTTCATTAGGCGATATGGATTTCCCATTGCCAAATCACCTCTCTGTGTATTACCCTAAATATCCATACAGGGCACTGAAGGATGCCAACCCTATTACCATTTCGGCTCAGCCCATTGCTGGAAGTCAGCCTCCGGTTGTATTTAGAAAATGCTGCACAAAGTGATAAATCTTTCATTACCCTCATCCTTAGATACCGACGCTGTCTCGGCCTTCTCAGCCAATGCAATTTATCCACTCGCTCAGCTCGCTCAACACAAAGAAATGCAGGCTGGTCTGCCTTCACCTAATCTGGTCACTCTAGGCTAAATGTGTTTCTTACTCTTGTGAATCAAAGCTTAGGGGATGTATGAGAAGAAGGAATGAAAGAAAGAAAGAAAAAATAAAACATCAGCATCTAGACTACTGAGATGTACTGAATATGCAAAATAATACTGTGTGTTTTATATTAGCTTGCACTATATTTTCCCCCCTCTAGTTGTTATCAGTTTCGAGCAAATGCTTATGCATTCTAATTCGTTTCTGTTAGGAGCCATTTTAGTTATTTTTATTATAATCCTACGTATATCTGCAGTCTGACATATTACCCTGTCAAGTGAAGTGACACAGAATAGGGTGGGGGAACACAAGGGCACAATACAAATTTCCAAGAGCATCAGAGAAATTTCTGCGGCCACAAATAGCTAGGTAATCTTTCCTATACGGGCACGGATCCCCCTGCAGCGTTGTCGAGGCATGTCACATACATTTCATGACGAACAGAGAACCTCATTTGCCAGACGCCCCAGCAATCTCACTGCCTTGCCACATCAGCTGACCCTCAACCCTCCCCAATACCCCCTCTCCCCCCCTCTCCCTGCTGACATCCACCCCCCCAAGCCTTCTGTTTATTATGAGTATTTCTAATTTTAACTTTCAATTTTCACCGTCTTCCAGTCAATTTGCAACTAAATTATTTCCAGGGTGAGCAGCCGATTGCCGGACAACTGGGTGCAAATACATTTCACAATGCAATGAGGCCGGGCCATTGATTGCCATCATATTGAATGTAAACGTGTGGTCTGCGGGCTAATCTGATTGTGTTGTACATGAGGGTCCATCTTTATGATTTATTTTCTTAATCAACATTCTGTTTTCATAAACACACAGGAGTCCACTATTCACAGAGACACCATTGCTTGGAGAGGAAAAAAAGCACACTGAAAAAAAATAAAAAAAAGAATACTGGAAGCCTTTTAAAACATTAATATGAGCCAAACCCTACTTTGGGGGGAGAGAGAGAGAGAGAGAGAGAGAGAGAGAGAGAGAGAGAGAACAGACATCTCCAGTGTGTTTCATTAGCCCCTCCAACACATTAGATCTCAGAGTGTGCAATCTTTGCTTCTTGTTATTATATTCGCCCGTAAAAATGAAAATTACCTTTTGGAGTACAGCCCTTCCACCCTCCTCCCTTCCCTTCACAGATGGCCACAGTGCTCCATCTCTAGAGAGGGGAGATTCGGGGGGCTTTTTTTTTTTTTTCTTTTGTTTTCTATCCTCTGTCTCACCCTCAATGACAAGCTCCCCAACCCCTTTGTCTGGAAAGACACTGCGGTGGAGTGAAGCAATAGATAAAATAATTGTGACACCGTACCCCCCTCAAATGACAAATGCCTTTGAGAAGCAGGACCCTGGTTGATTAGATAAATCAAAAGGTGATTTATGACATTCAAGCTGTTTGTATTATAGGAACGCGCACAGCCGACCAGCCACCCATCTTTATTTGCGACTGTCAATGGCATTTTAAAATTCATACACACACACCCACACACACACACACAC
>JASCQX010000075.1:5353880-5367487 GCA_030264415.1 Sardinella fimbriata
CAAAAGCTAGCCTGGCTTTCGCGACCATCAAAGCTCATAAAAGCTTAGTCTAGCCAACCTCGCATACTAGCCGCCTTCTCAAAGGCAGAATCAATGTTAAACTTGTTGATGCCCGCCTTCTTCTCCTTGGAGTGAAAGCTCGCTTCACATTGGTGCCTGAAATTCTTGGACAGGAAATGCAGTAAATAGGCAGCTTGGCCATACGGACTTGAACACGAAATTTTGTGCAGTGTCACAGGAATTATGGGCAAGCCCAGGCTAACCAAAAGCAGATCTTTCACTGTTCTTGTACAAACATCATACCACATCCTGACAAGCCCATTCTGAGTGCTAAAAGATATTACGTTGGTGAACTGAATTCAAAATAAAGTACATTCAGTTGGTTGTTGCTTAATGTCTTGAGGATCAACTGAAAACTTTTAAAGCAGAAAATGTGAAAAGTGCATGCAAGTTACATTAGGGCCAAAATGTTATCAGAGTAGCTTACAAAAGAAAAACACGAATATGCTTTGAACACATAATTTCAGTGTATTTTTGCATTCACCCGGTCCTACACCTGGGGCACACATTAATCTCTTCTACAGTATAGACATCACTTACACAAGGACCTATTGCAGGATCAAGGAACTCAATAACACAGGACAACCTATTAGTTCTGTAATAACAATAACACCAGATTTTATGGAAGGAATGATAAAGGCTTCCTGATGTTGGACAGGAATAAATAATAGGATCTTCTTTCTCTGCCTCAGAGATTTTATGCATCAATTTAATCGTACTAGTTTCCAAACACAGAGAAGAGATGTTATTACAAATAGCCTACATGTTGTGTCTGTATTGCATCACATAATTGTATCAGTAACTGGAAAACAACAAAGAAACTTGTCAAATCAGATCAGTTTGTAATCCCTCATTTAGAGTTGTTTTTAGACCACTAAGTTTGTCTTTAATTTGTGTTTAATTAATGAAAAACTCAAAGCATGAACAATCAGGAAGGCATTATCATAACTGGCTTTGGTTGGATTAATCTCCTCTCTCATTTCCCCTTGGCCTCTCAGACAGATGTTGACAGAGAATACGCCAAAATGATCACAGGAGATGGAGGTACTAAATTAGGCGCTTAGTATTATGCTTAGTAATGGATATAATGGATATTATCCTCTAATGGATATGTGTGCTACATATCAAAATACGGCCTATAAAGACAGACACTATCTTGTGGTAGCCTGGGAATACCCATGCTGCCTTGCGCGCTCGTTCCGAACTGCACGGCAGCTCGGAGACCATGGCTGAAATTTTCGCATGGATTTGGGAACCAATCACAGAAGGGGATGAGACGGCAAGACGATGCGCAAACTTTTGGACAAACGGAACCTGGAGTCCCGTACGAGAAAATGTATAGGTGGTCCCCACTTCTCACTTGAGATTTAGGCTGGTGTTAAAATATAACGTGTCTGGCTTACTATATATTTGAAATAATTAACACTTCAGATGTCCTCAAATATCTTTAATGAGCTGCTCGATACTTATCTAAGCCAGAGTTCAGTTATATTACAGTTGCTCAATCTGTAGGACATGGGCAAGTCTCCTCTGCATATACTGTAAAACTTAATATTGACACCAAAATATCTCTCTAGAATTTATTTTAGTTTATTTAGTTATAAGTGGTACATCAGGACAGTTCATACAAAAAAAGTATTCTAAAAGGTATTACCTGGGACGCCCCATGAGCACAGTCAAAGTACATTAAAAATAAATAAATAAACTCCACATACATCCACATTGCCGTATAGTTATAGTATCCTAAATAGGAATTTGAAATATCATTTAAAGTAATTATGATTTAATCTCAAATTGGATTAAGCCTGAGGGAAAGAATTCATCGCTGTCCGTGTGGCATTAGATCCTGTTTCTCACCAGCTAGGCTGCAGCACCCTCTAGTGGTTAGAGGATCTCATCACCCATTACACAATCCGCCACCTAAACTTCTATTCTGCAAATAGGATCTTCATTTCGGTTGATTGGTATTAGTGAAGGCATCTCGTAAGATTTTGTGTACTTCTAAGTATACAAGCCAGACAGTTTGCTTTTCCATGAAGGCCAAAGTGACAACTTTGAGATGTTACTGACACTCTTAAAAATGTTCTTGTCAGGTCAGGGCATACAGGGAGACATCAAAACAAGTCCTTGGATCAATGCAAAAGGAAGAACTGCCTACAGCAGATACATTGGTAAATACGAGCATTTACACAGACTATATCGTTAAGTCAAACCTTGGGGCTTGTGACCTTTAAAAAAAAAAAAAGTTATACCGTAATTAAAGAATGTTTACAAGATATGATGCAGGAGGACATTAAGGCCAATAAATAATCTGAGACATTGCTACTACAATTTGTTTTAGGCCATTTTTTAAGCTTGATTGACTCAACTGCTGGGGAGAGAGCAGGCAACCCTGCTGGTGCTTCAACTATTGATTTCCCCATTTTTTACAGACCTTCCCTCTGCCAAGAGTCTGCACCATGGGGCAACGCCTTTCCCTCTGTAAAACATACACAAATGTGCACACATACACACACACACACACACACACTCAGAGGCCTAAATCCAATATTTTGGGCGGTAAGAAGCTTAAGATGGTGTGCTGGCAGTATGGCATGAGGCACAGCCTACTTCCAGAGGCTACACATTAACTCATTCACAAAAGAAGCAACCTCCGCTGGTAGGCTACTACATAAGGGGCTCAGTCAGCTTCAAATGCAGTCTTGCTTTCCATGTTCTGGAGTGTGAGTCTACAAATGCACTGGGGAAATAAAACCTGTAATCTTCTCTTTAGTGAGAATCAGGTCTTAAACACCCAGAGCTGCATTTGAAGAATAGCAATGCTAAGATCAAGGTTCATGCTCAAGCTGGGCCAGAGAACCAGCTTGGGACATATCCTTATTATGGCAGCGCATAAATAAAACTGAATTGAATTTAATATCATAGCAAGGCTATGTAGGCAATCAAGCAAAGACTTGGGGATTGTGTCTTGGCTAACATCTGCAGTGAAATAGATTACACTATTTTAAGCAGACAGAAGAGAGGAAATGGCCGAATCTTTAGCCCAAATATTCCCAAGATACAGACCAGGCAATTTCATTGAACATAAGTACAAAAAAGGCACATGTTCCTTGTCAGTTCAAATTTGTCATGCATCCCTGGGTAGTACAACCTCATATCATGTAATTGGGGGCGACACTAAAGTCGATTGGTGCGATAGATTGCAAATAGTTTAATGAGCATTTGGATGCAAGGCCAATTACCAGAATGTTTCACAATCGGATTCACTGTAAATGAGTTATCGGAATGAAGTTGATCAATGAGAATGTTCTGTGCAAAACCCTCTGCAATTTAAATTAGGAGCCAGCCACAAGCCAACACAAGAGACATGAGATTATGAAGAAAAGGTAGTGTTTAGACACGTGAGCCTAATCAATTTCTTCATCAAAAGCAATGGGAAAAAAAGAAAAAAAAACACCTAGATTTAATCTCTAGTCAGGGTTTCATGTTGCATGCCATCTATATTCATTAAATAAGACGTTTGTCTGTCTTTTCAAAAAGGGGGAAATGACAATTATAGGTAACAAAGAAAGGGCACCCAATTGCCTTCGTCTCCCCAATTAATTACATTAATTAATACAGCCAAGCCAAATGAAATGAAACCACAGACACACAGGGTATTGTTGAAAAAACTTGAATGGTTTTATTCACACCACTTTCTAATCCACTAGGTTTGAGTGTAACAGTATCAGCATCACTCTGCTAGGTTCCATTGATCGTTCATCTTACAACTTAAAAATAAAAATAAAACCAGAAAAAAAAAGAACAGGAAAGAGAAAAAGGAAACAAACACACAAAGAACATCCATAATGCTTGACTGGGGAAAGAGAGCCCTACACAGGCGCTGGCGGGGTAACACCCTCAGATCAGGCCCCAAAGTGCCATGAATCGATCGATCCCAAAATATGAATCCATCTGGCGTCCGTCAACATGCTCAGAGTGACCTTTCGAAGCCCTCATGTGGAGGGCGTCGGAGTATTATGCGACGAGCCGCCTTGCAAAGGGCACAGCGCGGGTGTGTTCTCCAGCTACTGCTCAGGACACTTCCAAGTTTAGTGCTACCGGGCAATCAACACGTGACACATCAGCCTCTGAGACTACAGGGATTCAGAGGACAAGCCAGGGGCTCTCAGTACAGAGTCCTTTCCCGAACTGAACCACATCCCACCCCGTCCCGTCCCATTCCTTTTTCATGACATACTGTGTATATGCAGTATAGTTTCGAAGAGAAGTACACAAGGCATTTTACATAGCTGAGAGTTTCTTTTAAAGGACAAAGGGGATTGACATCAGTAAAGCACTTACAATTGAAAGTAAAAGCAATATACAGATAATGGTAAGACGCACATTACTGGACACCGAATACAAATACAAACGAGAAAATTTGCATTTTTTTTTTCTCTTCTCTTCAATTTAGCATTTCATAGAAACAAAATTTGCGAACTCAAGAGTAAACAAATCAGATATAGGCTACATGTTGAGGTAAAAACATTGGTCTTTAAAGGAGGTATATTTTCTCTTGATTATGACCTTTTAAAAACCAGTTAATTACATCTTTTTTTTTAGCTTTTAATAAATTACTTCAAAAGCAAAAAGTGATGCAAACATTAGAAATCACACACATGCCGTGCATCAGCTTGGTGGAACACTAAAATGAAAGTCATGTATGTATATTCCAACTTAGGTACCAGATAAAACATGATAAAGCTTTCTCCTACCTTTGACACACTGTCACAACAGCAGTCACTGAGCAACAGAAAAGCACCCTGGATGATGCCCTTTTGTCACCGAAACGAAAAATGTCCTGTGCTGTTGGTTGATTAGCTGGCAGTCTATACACTTCCATAAAAATCAAAACCCAAGTGCTGTTTTTTTTTTTTTGTTTGTTTTTGTTTGTTTTTAATTATTTACTTTTTGGTATTCCTGTAGTTCCTGTGCATCCCTGGTCATCTCTTGTCACAGTGTTAGTTGATTAGCATAGATTCTGCATACAATTACGCTGTGGTTGTCAATGAGGCAAATGTCAGGCCCGACAACGAAGAGCACGTCGCCCATACTGATTTGCATAAAGAACAGGACCCCCTTTTGGTTTTGGCATGACCTTTACTTGAGTTATGCTAATTGTGCTGTTTGTCCAGGGCACAGTCATTCCAGGAACGCGCCATTTGCATGATCCACATTAACTAGCGTTCAATTTAGTCAAGCACGACTTTGTTGCCCCCTTTTCATCAGAATATGGCACAATACAGAAATGAGTTTGCAATTCAGTCAGCCCAACAAGGAGAGTCCTGTGCACGGTTGCAGTGGAGAAATATATCTGCATGTATATATTTATATAAAAGACTGCATAATGGATTTCATGTCACAAATTGCATATCTGGTATAGTGAAACTGCTGACATTTTGTCGCTTGGGTAACAAAAGGGCACATTGCATTCCTCTTCTCCTGAACTGGGTATCGACAAACAAAATAAAACAAACAAAAACAAACACGCAAAACAACGCCTGCCTTCTGTGCTCTCCTCTCTTATCTCCCTCTTCAGCGAGAGTCGAGATAAGGTTGGAGGTGCTGCAAGTCTGACGAGGAAAAGACCGAAAGATGGTGTTGCCATCATAGGGGGAGAGACTGTCCCTACCCCACTCTCCCCGCACCTATTCATTTGCATGGAACCAGAGGTGCACAGGTATGAGTTGTATTTGTAGGTTAAGTCATAGCTGGTGTGGTCGCCGCCCTGGTGGCTGGCAAAGATACCTGCATGTCCCTGAAAGAGCAAGAGAGTAGAGGAGGTGAAGTACCTGGATGTGTGTAATGGTTATATCGGAAGTTTTTGCAACAACAAATACCAAAAAACAAACAAACAAACAAACAAAAAAAAACACAAAACAAAATACACAACAAGAGAAAAGAAAGTAAAAAGAGGCTGCTGGTGGTTTTGTTAAGACAGAAATGCTTTTGGACAGAGAAAGCCACCGGCTTTGAGACCACAGCTCCCCCCCACCCCACCCCACCCCACCCCCCGCTCTGAGAGATGTCCATTTGTCTCTACAGATAATCATCCCCAACGGACTGAACTCTCCAAATCCTAATTCATCACAACATGTCTTTTACGATGTAATGATAATTCAATCATTTCAAGAAGCAGCTATGTACAATGCTTTTCTGCAATAATTAGGAGAGCTTTCACTTTTATGTTTTGTTCTTGCTTGTAGGATTTCTGTTAACCAACTGTACAAGTGTTTCCAGACTGACACACAAAAAAACAAAACATTTACAAATTATTTATATAGTTTCATTCCTATCCATACATGTCTAATATATCTTCATTCACGATTCATTTTTAGACATTTCAGCATGTTACAAGAGCCACTGGTATTGCATAGAGTCCCAGACCGAATCAACGGGGTTGGGCCTCCCTGGTCAGAAAAAGAAAATGGAACAAAAACAAAAACACCATACTAGACAATGGGCAACACTTTCTTTTCAAAAAGAAATGCTCAATAGATATTTTAATCAATGATTAATCGGTAACTATCAGAAAGCAGCCAGGTATTATTTTTTTTTAGCTGAAGAGTGGAGTGGTCAAAACAAATGAAGAAATGCCCACACCACCCGTCCCCTGGCACAACACACAAAGAGGGGGTCATTCTTCAGTCATGCGTTTGCAGATTATGTACATCTGATACTGTGCAGTGAGCAGTCTCTGATAAATCAGATAAATCCAGCCCCTCGTAGCTTTAGTAGAGTCTCGAAAAAAAGCAGTAACAGCACAGAGGCCGACAAAATGCTAAATGCAGAGATCCGAGCTTCACGAGCTATAGCACATCGACGATCAAACAGACACGAGCAAACAGGAAGGGCACTTATTGCTGAATGGAACAGACGTGTCTTTTGGACTGGCGGGTTCATTAAGGGCTGAAGCGCGTAAGGCGAACAACATGGGTGGCGTGACAAGAGACAGAATGTTGTCACGTTACTGACATTCAGAACTTTTACTGGTCATAAAGAAAGTAACAATACTCTCATGCTAAAGTGCGGCTGTGGATTTAAAAAGAAAGAAAAAGAAAAAAAAAGGTTGTCATGTTTCTACAGTGGGAGAACAAAAAAAAAAAAAGAATGCTACACCCTTTCAATCAACCTTAAATTTCACTGCCCTATGACCAAACTTTATACAAAATCCTACAGAAAGACCATCATACTGTCTTGTTTTCAGTTTTGTATATACACAAGTTCAATCACAAATAATTAATTTAGCAAAAACATGAATCAATGTCCCAAATCAAGCTCCTCGGAGATATGTATGGTAACATGGTCTGTCTTTCAAAAATATAAACTATTAACTGTTGCTACATTTCCTATTCATAGAGCTTTGAATCAGCTTTTCATATCTTACATTTTACAAAGCAAGAACAAACCCATCTCTATTGGTCCCTTGAGGCTTGCTCAACTGAAATATGAAGTAGTTTATGTTACATTTTTATCATAAAATGTACATTCTAGTAGAAAAAAGTTGCCACAAAACGGTGGAAAACCTATGGCTTAGTAAATATTCATTTGCTATATTTCAATGGATGCACTTTCACCCTCTTCAACAAAAAGTTGATCAATTTGTTGATGTGCACTGATGTGACAAAATGAGAGAAATCCTCTTTGCCTAGTTAGGGCGCCAACGATCATCAGTGATGCTGACATGATACATTTTCTGTTGTGACATCACAATAACACTGTCGACTCTCACAGGTGTCAGCCAACTGACGGTCTTGTATGGCTGACTTGTGCCACTGCAGAGGGCAGCCCATTTGCCCTGTGGTTTTCCAGCTGCCCTCATGTGTTCAGACAGAGGCATTAAGAGGACCAAGAGAGCCTTTCTGATGAGAGCGATGTCCACAAATCTGACATGTCACTTCAACTTGAAACAACTACCAAAAAAACAAACAAAACAAAAAAAAAAAGCAAGAGAGACAAAAGAATCAAGCAAAACAATAACAAAAAGAGCATACCCCAGGGTGAGATTCTGAAGGGTGTGACAAATAGCTTGGTTTGCTTGAAGTCCTGTGTTTGGTCCACTGTGTTAAAAATGGCAGCAGTTGTAACGTGGTACCCATCCCGTCCCCTTGCCCACCCCCACACACGCATACGCACCCACCGGAGCAGGTGGTCTGGAGGGCTCTGAGGAGGCGAAGGGCTTGGCGGAGCTGAAGGCATACTGAAGGTGCCGCACTTCCTCGCGACAGCCAATGAAGAAGAGGAGGACGCGGGCAGGAAATGGCACTGGGGGACCTGGCTGTCTAGAGAGGACACCCTCACCCCCATCCACAAAGCAGGGACGCCGTTGTCCCGTCCCTGTGAGGACCTCTTCATTGGAGCTTGTCCCAGTCAAGACGGACAATCTTTGTGTGGGGCTAAGGGTTCTCCTTGGCAGCATGGGTGGAGGGATTGGTGGTTCTAGAGCAGTGGCACTTTCCGGTAACATCTGGTTTGGAAGGCATGGTTGTGTAATAGTAGTTGTTGTTGTTTGTTGTTGTTGTTGTTGGTAGTTGTTGTAGCAGAGCAGTAAATATATATAAAATAGATAAGATTCATCTATATTGCATATGTCACAGCATGTTTGCCAAGAGTGAAAATGAGGTCATGTCTAGTTTGTTTGGGAAAAAAAAAAGAAAGAAAGAAAGTTATGACAAATAAATTACACTAAGTTACACTGACCTGAAGACCACAGCGGTGACCGAGTATAAGAGCAGGGATACATGAGAGAAAAAAAAGAAAAAAAAAAAAAGGTGCAAAATGTTCCACGGAGCAATTGTTTTGTTTTTTTTTTCCCCCCCATCGAGAAAGAGAAAGCAGAAAACGGAACAAACATAGATGTTTCAGTCAGTCTTTAAAGAACAGCATTGATAGCAGGCTGGTCCCTGATAATCTAACGAGGGTCCACCCTTGCCTGACACCTGCACCCCACACCTGCTAGGGCCTACAGTATTCACCTGCACAGGCTCTGTGTTTGGGGCGTCCATCCCATTTGACCAGAAAACGTTGCTAACTGGGTTGGAGACTGAAACGGTGATCGCACGTCTCGGCTCGACTCGCAACACAGCAGCAATCTGACCAATCCTTGCTGAGGTCGGGGACAAGGGTTACTAGCAAACCATGTGCCGAGTTGCTGACACTTGACAAGCAGAGGACTCAGAGGTCCAGTCTATCGTTTTTCCTTTTCTTTTTTTGTTGTTGTTTTTTTTTTCCTCTGTTCACCCCTCCTGGTACCCCCCAGTCTTCAAAATGATCTCTGCCATACCATCCGGACAGCGAAGACTGACTATCGCTCCACAGAGGTTCCAAAAGAAGAGAGAAACTGGTCAGCTACCAGGCTTAGTGGTCCTCCTCACCATCGGGGAGAACCGGAGCCGCGCTGCTCCTTCTCACAACCTCTCGGATGATAACAAACCATAAGGATAATTACAATGATATTAAGTGTTGATGGGTTGCAGGCAGAGTCTGTGGCTCTGAGGAGGGGTGGGTTGGATGGTTGGTTTGGTTGTTTTTGTTTGTTTGTTTGCTTGTGTTTTGGGGGGTACGGTGGGTAGGGTGGGCTGTTGGTTGGGGTTCTACATCTTGATGCCCTCCTGCTGACTGAGCTGAGAGAGGGTCTTCTTGATGCGTAGCGCTGTTAGCCTAGCTGCTCCATTAGCATACCAGCACTCCCTCATGATCTTGGCCATCACCCGTAGTGCCTGCAGAGGAAGACAAGGAGGAGGAGGAGGTGAGGGAGAGAGAGAAGAATGGGAAAGATGGGAAGAAGAGAAAGATTAAAACAAATATACAATTTTTGATTGCTTCTGTCAATACAGTGTGAAAACACAACATGTAAATCAAGACAAAACAAAACAAAAATAGATACAGTATGTATATATATAAATAAAACAAACTGCTCCTGGCAATTTTCGCGTTAAACTACGAAGCATCTTCTTTTGACACCATCTTCAAACTCGACAAACTGCTACTGTGAGACCGATTTAGAGAGCCTGCTGTGTCAAGCTGCAATCATGAAATATTTCTATAAACTGCAGGCTCCAGCATCAACAAAAAAGGCAGTTTCACCAACAGCTGAAGACTGGCAGCCAGGCAGTGAAGGGGAAACAGAGAGAGCTACACATGTGAAAGAGCGTGTAAAACACACACACACACACACACACACACACGCACAAAAACGGAAATGAATTAAAACACTGCACACATTCTTTCTTGTACAAACATGTTTCAACAAAAACAAAGCCTCCCCACCCACCCTGAAAACAATAACACACAACACATGCACAAGGAATTTAGTAGTTATTCGACAAGAGCGAGTCCCTGGCCATTTCCTACTCCAAATAGCATTCAATTCAAATCAATTCAATTCTGAAGCAGCAGCCTTAAACCCCTGTGTCTCTCTCTCTCTCCATTCCTCCGTCCACAGCGGCCCTCCAGACACCTGGCTTCATGTGAGGAGAATGGAGGAGAAAGGCCCAGTCATGATTATCTGCAGATTCATCTGGCACGACAGGGGAATGTAGCCAGGCTCATTATCTTGTGTCTTCAGGGAGATGAGAAGCCGCTGGAAGTGCCTGTGTTCCGCTAAAGCCAACATGACGAGGGAGCAAAATATTTCTGCACAACTAGAACTGTCTAGTCTGAGGTGAGGGCCAGACATACAGGAATGTGTGTGAGAGAGAGAGTGTGTGTGTGTGTGAGAGAGTGTGTGTGTATGTAAACACGCTCTGTATATTTGGGGATGGTGGTTAGCAAGCTTAAGCATTAAATTAGTGAGAACAATGAATCGTTTATCTCCTTGTAAAGAAAAAACTTTTTTGTTGTTTTCAAGTGAATTTAACATCTGTCTCATCTTAATTAAATCACAAAGCTGATGAGTATATTTACTCTTTAGGTGGGTGGACAAACTGCATTTTCCATTTAAGACTAAACAATAAAACCAAATACCTGAAGCAAACTAATTTGTTCATTTCACTTGTGACCTTTGCAATAAGCTCCAAGGTGATTCAAATTAAAAATGGATCTTTTTTTCCCCCGTCTGTCTGAAAACGAAAACAAGTGACCGCAAAAACACACACCAACACAACTGCAGCCTGCTAAGCCTTACCGGCTTTCAGAGTGTGAGCTTATCTTTGCCATCATGACAGCAGAATTTTGCATTAAGCTGTCAGTCAAACACTGACTTTCAGAAAACAGTATTCACAAAGTTAGCCTTACTGTATACGATATGCAGTATAAGGAGAGAAACACGACACTCATCTATGATGCCAGCTACCAGTGCATGACGCCTCTTATGCATACCGTAGCTACTACAGCACCTACCTACATACCCACCCATGTGAAAAGGATTTATTAATAGATTAATTAAGACTGCTTGTCTAGCACCCACAAACCCAGTTTTAAGCATGACAAATTAGTGATTTTCCATTCAGTGCAAGTCTGCAATTAATCTTTAAATTTGTTCATTAAACAAATGAAAAATGTGTTAGCAAAAAAAATTATATAAAAAAAAAAAAAAGAAATCTTGGCAGTGCAAATGGAAAATGGATCATCTTTCCTTTCTGACCACAAATAACAAAGTACCCAGTATTCACTGAGAATACAGACAGGAAGGCAGATGCACAGAGCGCACACACACGCACACACACACACACACACACACACACACACGGGAACTCCAGCACTAGTTCTTTGGCTAATATTAGATTATGGGGGTTCAGTATTACTGCTGGTCAGGACTAATCTAATAGTGTCCCTCTGTGGGGCCTTAAAGATGACACCATCAGAGGGTAGGTGGAAATGTGCGGAAGCTCGAGCAAGACTGATAGGATGAGCTGGGGAAGGACAGCAGTGAGCCCCGGAGGCCTGCCCTTTTCCCTGAATAAAAATTCCAAACCTTTCACCCCCCCCCTTTCTCGTTAAGACCTGCTCTCTTTTATTGTGCTGTAAAACAAGTGCAATTTTTATTACCATTTTTGATCTTTTCACCATTTCATTTATTCAGGTATTTTGTGTGAGGATCTATCAATTTTCAAGGTTGACAGATGTTTCCATAAACAATAAATCTATTTAATAAATAAATCTATTTATTTTGTTCGTTTGTTTGTTGCTTCCACTGAGCGAGGCCCATAGCAACATGGATAGAGCCGAATGGCAGTAGCACTTGCCGTCAATTCAATGGCTTTGCCTACACAGGTTGGACCAACACACCCAAACAGCTCTGATGAAATATTTCCCATCATTATCTAGATGCCCATTCAGTATCCGACTCCCAGCTCGCCCCGGACCCAACCTGCGCCTCATGAAAGCCGAGGCAGACAAAGGGTTGGCTTTTCCCTGGGGCCGAGTAGAAGGTCAATAAAAAGAAGGAGGAAGAGGAAGAAAGAGGAGGAAGGTGAAACCATGTGCTGGTAATAAGACCGTAGAGTCCAGTGGGATTACTGCAAGCAGTTTTATTCCGCCACAGGAGCAGACCGCTAAAGAGGGAGGATTCCAATAACGCGTGTTCCCGTTTGGGCTCCCGACGCCAGCCCACTGCGCTCCCTCAAGACACGACGGTTGGGGGGAGGGACGGTGGCGGTAAAGTGATTACAACAGGAGGGGGGGGGGTGGGTGGGGAAGGGCGACACTACTCTGCTGAGCTCCTGCTCCTTCCCCTGGAGATGGCTCCGGCAGCGCGTCTCTGAAAACACGCGCCGCATTGTCAGAGGAGGAGCCAGGAGGAGGCTGCGTGCTCTCCATAATGAAACACACCGAGAAGGCTAGATGAGGCATCTTAGGATCTGGTGCACAGGAATAAAGCAGACGCAAGGCTTTTTGGATGTGTGTGTGTGTGTGTTTGGGGGGGCGGTATGTCCACAAACAAACATATGCGTGTGTGTGTGTTTGGGGGGCGGTATGTCCACAAACAAATATATCGCGTGTGTGTGTGTGTGCGCCATTTGGGACCATCAGAGATGAGAGCACGTACCTCACAGCTCTGCCACCTGTTGGGAATGTTGGGTCGAAGCTTCTGCTCACACACCACCTTGCGCATCTCCTCCACTGACGGGTCCGACTGTACCAGGTCGTAGTAGGGGAGTTGGTAGTCTTCATGGATACCTGGGAAGAGGTAACAGAGAGAGAGAGAGTTTGAATTTTTCGACTTAGCACAGCCAACTGCGGTATACTTTCAATTGGTAAAGCTAAGCCTCCCAGAGGGACGTTGTGCGGGAAGCTAAACTGACTTATTCACACAGCCAGTCTTAAATATTTACACCAGCAATCACATATACAGAGCTTGCATGTGTATTAAGACAGTGAATCAATTAAGCCACTTCTTGTTCAGATGAAAGACAAAAGTGTTTTATTATAAGATAATCATCATTATAAAGATTCTGTTATGCTCATTAGCATAATTCAAAAATGACAACAAATCAGCAGATAAATTAGTGATTAAGTGCAACAGTGAGAAAACGAGGAGTTAATGGCCAATGCCTAGGCTAGAG
>JASCQX010000075.1:5718905-5728988 GCA_030264415.1 Sardinella fimbriata
AACAGCACAGCAGGCTCATGCAGGAAGGTGAACATCGCCATGTCCTCAATTTTATCGAACTTTGGCGGGTTCTGGGGATGCACATCTGAATCTTTTACAGTGACGGTCTTGAGGAAAGAGTAAACATGTTAGAAATACTAATTTCATAATTTCACAGACATGTACATGTACTAGTCCATACTGTAATACGTGGATGTTTATCCTTATGACATTGAAGGGTATGGGATTCTATTTTTTGGCCATTTTTGCGAAATCACTTGACATTCTCTTCATCACCCACTCACAGCCACTGAGTTGTAAGCACTGATATGAAAATTAAACATGTCAATCATCTGTGAATGGACAGGGCTTGAAAAACTATAACCTATCTTTTGACAGATCAGCATTCCCTATTGGACAGTTGTTTATCAATCAAATGGTCGTACTCGAGGCAGGGGCAGGAGCGTTGGTGGGACCTTTTTCAAAATCTGACAGTGTTTTGAGAATTCCATACCCTATACTACCTTTAAGATGAATTTGCTATTAAATCATGTAACACTTGAAAGAATTTCTTTACCTTCCCTTCTTCAGTCTCAACAGTGACTTTGTCCCCGTCTCTGCTTTGGATAGTTCCCTTCACAAATTCAACCGCAGGATCCACCACGAAGCAGGCCCTCTTAATGTCAAAGGGGCGAGTCTGGGCCTCTAGACGCTCCAAATCTGATTTCCTCAGAAATGGAGCTGCTGCCCCAAACTCTGCCATGGCAGCATCCCCCATGATTTAGCCTTTGAACAAATATCAGCTCCATGAAGAACCAGTGCAGTCAGATCAGCCACAGGTAGAGATAGATTAAACAACTTACTATATATTTTTAGGGTATCATGTGCATATGCTTTTAACTTGCTTAAATGTGATGCTGCTTCTTGTTTATCACTAGATCAGAGAACCCATGAGGTATGCATACCACTCTCAGATATTTTATGCAGTATTTGCACTATACATTTAGGTTTGGCCATACTGTAGAGTGCAGTGCACTAATTAGCCTACAGTCAGGCTAGACATACTGGATAGTTTTAAAAGCAGTTCACGTACCTTTGATGTTCACCTTGCTCCAAATGACTGTTGTCTACAATTAACAAGAGAATAGTCTGTCTCTAAAATAGCTCTGCCATTGTTAGAAATAGAGATTTACAATAAATAGGTAAGAGTTACATTGAACTTTTGCATATGATAGCTCTTAAATGTTTTGATAAATGATCATTTCATTACTCCATTGTCTTACCTGTGAATGATGGAATTGTGACCCGGATTGTGAGCAGCACATGTCCCTGTCTTTTATACAGCAACCAGCTCTCTTATAAGGGCAACTGGATAATTCATAAGAGTTAAAGCTGCAGTATATATTTGGTTTGCCAAGACAGGAAATAAAAAAGTGATATAAAAATGATTCTGAGGAAGCTGTGGAAAGGTCACATTCATTATATCTGGGTACTTTGTCCATCTTAAATATTTTTTTGCTATTTATTTGTTTGTTTATTTATTTACTTGTTTATTTATTACGTTTGATAGATTCGAGGTGATAAGGGTTAAGGAGTGCAACAGAACAGGGGGTGGAGGTCCATAACTGTGGTTTCAACTCTCCAGTCCATGAAAGGAAATATGTGTATGGAGTTGCCCATGAACATTAATTATAGCACTTGAGACCAAACAGGATTATTGACAACTGGCCACTGTATTGCCGTTTTGCCCATCAGTCTTAGTGTTAGTAAAATGAATCTCGAAACTGTCAACACTTCTATTCATCCTTTGTTACTCCTTTTGATGCTCAGAATTTTACTACAGATGTCCCATAATGCAGATAATTGTTTACAGTTGTATCCCGTTATGATTTCATTTATTGTTTAATAAATGTGCATTTTTTACTATTTTTTAATAGTGTGCATCTTTGGCAAATGTGATCAGTCATCAGGGGTAATATATGACATACAGTATGTGTCACTCCATTTCCAATTCTTGAGGTGTTACTTATGAGTATTCTCTTGTGGTCACTAGGTTCAAAAATGTGTGTTTAATGCAAAGTTTAAGTCAGTTCTGTGCACTACTCCAGGCATGATCAAGGTTAGTCTTGTCTGCCATCTGATGACCGAGCATCACTTTGCCCTTGCCATTGGCATATCATTGTTTTCTCAAGCTTCGCTTAAGCACAAATATAGCCCTCTGAGATCGTTGCTTAGTGGCTATGTGGAAAAAAAAAATCTGAAGTTGAAGTTCAGGAGCTAATGCCATTAGTTACTTACAGGTGCCTGAGGGTCTCTCAAGGGTCAGTAGTTAACAAGACTCTTAAAATCATTTAAATTATTTTTAAGCGGTGTCTTATGAAGTAAGGCCATTCTAAGAAGCTGAGGTGTTAATGCTCCTCAGCATGTGGGAACAGCTGAAAAGCCTACATGAGGTGACAAATATTTGAGTTCATGTGATAATTCATTGTGGACATCTGGGATTTCTTTAATAATTTTATTTTGTCACAGATTTCTGTCAGATAACTGGCTCTGAAATGAAAGTTTCAGTGGTGGATTTCAAATAGATTGCACACATTCACGATTTTACATTTTGGTCGAAGCGACATGAAATAATTGCATAGGTGTTTTTTTTTTATGGCACACATCCAATTATTATGTTGATTTTGTAAGGGTAAAATTCATGTTGTAGATCACAATATAAACACTTACAGTACACGTACATGCAACATATTGCAGTTTTAACATCACTTTGTGCTGAACATCCCTAAATGCTGAACAATCTTTGGGAAGATTAATAATATTCATATTGAGTATATGCATATACAGTCAGTATTGAAGTGGCATACATTTATGTCAGGTGCCAGCTGTCTGCTTTGATCTGCATGCTGACGTACTGTATATATATATCGGTCTGTCTGAAGTGCACCAAAGAAAGGCCAAGGTCAGTCAGCTGCCAGTTGGCAGTCACATTTCACATTGTCCTATTCTATCAATGCTGTATTGTTACCTTGCCTTCACACTTAAGGATAAAGATAGCCTTGTGAAATTCTTCCTGGATGCTCTCCACTGACACTGACACTGACACTGAGGACAGCTTGTATAGTTCACTGAACTTATACCATGTGTGTAGAACCATCACACACAGTTGACTCCATCAGTCCAATGTTATCACTTGGCATAGACAGTTCATGTGGGTGTTGACATTTGGTAGCATAGCACAGTAGTGAAAGTAAGGTAAACATGACCTTTCTGAGAGAAGACAGCTAAAGAAGCAGAATGTCAAAAGTCTAATTAACAACAAGGTCTTAAACTACAGTAGAGCCGTGTTGAGTGCTAAGGCTGGTATTAGTTCAACTACAATGATTGAGATATTGATGTAATGTCTGATTTGTTACTGTAGTTCAGCACTTTTATTCAAATCAGTAGGATTTGCAATGTTGGATTTGGTTTTTGAACATGGGCAGACTGTTCTTAAGCAGCAGTGCAACCACCTCTACCATTGTTAGAGTTTGAGCTTGAATTGTTGATTTCAACCATGCTGGAAATCCTGGTCATTCAATAAATTTGAAGGTTTCACGAGATTTAGGTGAAATACCTGACGACGGACAGCCCTAAAGAGTTCTAAAGTGCTCAGCCGAAAACAATTTTGAAGGATTTTGCTACTTTTTATATGTTGTATCCTGAGATATATAAAGCAAAGTTGTTATTATCAGTACTTATCAGTATCAGTAAGTAAACAATGAAGCCTGCTTGTCCTCTATCAGAATGTATGGTTGAGTATCTCAGGTTTCTTGTATGGAGACACCTGACTCTTACAGTTGCTTGGTCTTGTTGACTAAACATGGTTTCCTTCCCATTGTCCTTGAGGACCAAGATAACCTGTGAAATTCCTGCTGAGTGCCTTTGTCTGATTGAGGAGCACAGCTTGTGAGGAGCTCTGGTGTTCTAACTGATGATGTGTATGTGAAGGTCACCCCATCTCAGCTGTTCACTCAAGGCTTTCCCTCCTTCTTTTCCTGTAATAGCATTTCAGTATTAATCTCCCTTTGCTTTGAATAGGGCGTATCATTGCAGTACCCACTACTCTGTACGTCTTGTTTAATGGGTTTACAGGATGGGGGGTTAAAGCTGGCTTGTAGAATTGCATTTTCTTAGATAAGATCTAATTATGATTCATGTTAGTCAGTATGTCTATGTTCATTATGTGTTGTTTTTTTTCCATATTCTCCTGCATTTCTGTTTAGAGAGATAAGGCATCTTGGACATCCCAGCAAACATTTTGTAGGTAAGTGTTGATGGAGCTAAAACTTATTTGCTTGCAAGAAAGAGCATGAAAGCAGAAAAAATGCATTGTGACTGTTTCTAATTTAAAAAAAAATCAATATGTATGTAATTAGGAACATTCCTAAACCAGTTTATATTTGAGTAGGTACTGCTAATACAAATGTGATGAGTTATTTAATGTTCTGTAATAATTATGTTTGGCAAAGACCTACAGTAGAGTTTGTCAAAAACCTAGATTTTGTGGAGTGCCTAACTGAACAACTTTTAAGTCAATTTTTTTGCAAAGATAAAGTAGCCATATGTGTATGTGCTTGTGATTGTATCCTGAAAGGGACTTGTCTTATTGAATATTTGGCAATACTTTATGAGTGAGCACAAGATATGGCTTAACATTCATACCCAATTTTTGTAAATGTGGTAGACATGTCTTACGAAACAGTCATGAATGCTTTGTGAGCAATTTATGACAGCTGTTATGAATGTGTTATATACTCATCCATCAAGTAAAGTGTTATCAAATATCTCTTTCTAATTTTAATATTCTTGTTCTGTTTTTATACCTTAAATTGCCATTGGTTTTGGTGCAATCTAACATACTGTACAGAGATTTACATACTGTACAGTAGTTCATATCACTCGGTAGTGCAAGAGGCTAGAGAAAGATAGCCTGGCTCCTCCCTTATCACCCGACTTCACCCCTTTCCTGGAGTTTTGTTTGACAGCTGTTCCTCCTACACTCCTCTAATTGAACCGCAAGCAGTCTTCTCAGATGTTGAAGCAAACACACTGATTTTAGTTAAGGTTACTTCTAAATCTTTTTTTTTGGCAATTTTAGCTCTGTTTGGAGTATGGATGATGGCTATCATTTGCGCTGCCGTTTGCTTAACCAGGATGTTTTTGGACATTGAAGTAGGTAAATGGTGGAGTCTGGTTGAGTTTGTTTGTTTGTCTGTTAGCAAGATCATTCAAAAAGTACTGGACAGCATTGGTATTGGCGCAAAGAACCGATGAGTAAATTTTGGTGGTGATCGGTCACACCGTTTGTATTGGGTCAATGACCCATATCGCCTTTGCAAATTTTCTTCTTCCTTTTTTTTCTGGTTAGTCTCAAAGTAAAATGCAGCTTCTACCTCTTTGATTACAAACTAAAGTGTTTTTACCACTGGTCAGGTCTTAGTCAATAAAAGTGAGCTGTCAATTGTGAATAAGTGATGGTAAATGATGGAAAATGCATACTGTTCTCAGACCATCTTTTCATTTTTTATAAATGACATGATTGTCAAAAGTTGTATTTTGCACTCTTCACTGTGCAAAATAGAACTTTACAGAGTGTATACTATGTGTGTTGTAAAAGTAGTTATAATAGAATGCCATTTTCATGGTTTGTCCGTTACTGAGAAAATTTCACCATTTGTTCCGCATACTTTGCTGATAGGGCTATCGATATTGTTCATGATTGAACTCAGCAGCCAAAAAGACCAGTCATTATGTGTAGGTGACTAATGCCACCTGTTGGCGATTAACTGCACCCACAGGGGTGATTACTGTTTTTGTTTTTGATTTATTGAGCCAGGGTCTGTAAGAAAATCAGAAGAGCCCTCTACAGCTCCATTTTATTGCCAAGATGAGTAAAAAGAAAAAGCAAGCAAAAAGCAAAACAATGATGGAAATACTAGCCTTAAATGAATTTGAAGTTGTGCTTAGAAATTAAAAGAAGAAGAATTAAATATGTTTAACAAAAATGTAAGTGATATCATTATTGCTACACGTGCATTTAATTCTCCCCTGTAATTACTGTGCAGTAAGACTCCATTTGCTGATAATCACTCTTATTAGCTGTCATAGGGGTGGGATTGATGACTTTATCAAAATCATTACCATTAACCCTAAAAGTTGTGTGTGTGTGAATGGAAACGCCAGTCCTGAATGAGGTGTGGAACAAAGGGGTTGAAGTTGATTTACAGTTCACTTTACTGAAGACTACTGTAACTTGGACACAATAACCCAGCACTTCTCTCTGTGTTGTCTATTGGCCTGTCCCCTTTCTATCTTCCACTATGGTAACCTTTCCCCCAGAACCTCCTCAGTAATTAACAGAAAGTTCTTTGTTGAGACTGTTACAAAACAAAAAAAAACTCAAAACATCCTTTTCGTAAACAAATAAATGTAAAATAACAATTCTGCTTATTGCTCCAATTCTTAATCTCCTGATAGTTTAGGTGGTAGCCTACTCTAAATAGGCGTTCAATATCAGTATACCCATATATTATATACATATTATATAGCCAAAAATACTTCAATCGACATAGCAGCTTATTAGAATGAGGCAGGCCATGTAGAACTGTGTTTTCTATTTCAATTTTGTATTCAGGAGCCATTGACCATGGTCTGAAAAATATGCTGTTGTTAATTGGAGGAATTGATAATCTCAGAGGAGTGTGATTCCAGTGAATTGAAGAATTTGATTACTTGATTTTTTTTTTCCAGAGTTGTATTTAAGTGAGTCAATTCCCACTTCTTGTCAAAGGACTCTTTTCAGTCAACTGTGTGTACCGAGTGTTTATTACCACAAAGCTCAAATTGAATTTCTTTATCATTCTGTATTCTGACCACCGAACATTTCCTTTCAGAACATTTCAACCATAAGACATTCACATTTGTAAAATGCGAAATGTCAGGAGAGATTTTTTTTTTTCTTCAGCATCCATTTGAAAAAAAAACTTAACTGCAGACTCTTGTTAAGAGGACAGGGAAAATAATGGGCACACAGCCCCCGTGCTCTCTGCAAAGAATCTTTGATCTCTGGCAGAAGGTATAGGATACCGACATGCAAGCTAAATAGATAAAGATGGTCCTTGGTACCCATGTCCATCAGATTAGTTCATTAGTAAAGACTGAAACACATAGAGTGTGTGTATAGTGTGGTAGCTATTGATGAAACAAGACAACAGTGCAATAGGCTTGTGGGGGGTATTTATTTATTTATTTTAGTGGGATGTGCAATATTTAGAGGAATGTGCAGTAGGATAATTGGGCAATGGGCTTGTGGGAGTTTTTTTGTTGTTTTTAGCGGGATGTGCAGTATCTAGAGGAATGGGCAGTAACTTAAAAGAGAAGCTTTGCAATAACACACCAGTAGGAGATGTGTTGGGTTCATTGTGTGTAGGATCATGATGACATGTATGGGGGTATTATGTAGCCTTATCTACAGTATGTATTATTTATTTTGGTGAGATGTGTAGCATTTGGAGGGATGTGCAATATATGATCATGTTTGCTAAAGTGTGTCATATGTTAGGGAGGATATGAATGTTGTTGTATGTGAAGGTATTTCAGGTGACCAATTTTTTAATGTATTTATTTATTTTTATTTTTTGAGGGGGAGGGGGGGTGCCAGTGCCAGTGCCAGTGCCCTGTATGCCCAAGACAAATTTCTCAAGATCAATAATCAATAAATCAATCTTTGGAGTGTAAATGAGTACAGAACACAGATTTGAAGCATAATTTCACTTTATTCTATTGACTACAGGTATGGGAGCTCAAGGCAAACTCCTGAGTACTGAATGGACAGTTTTGAGAAAAAGCTTCACTCTTCCTCATGCGCTTTCTGTGAGAAAAAGGAAGGGAGAAAAGGGGAAAAATCAGATGGGTGAGTGATTTAAATCTGTTGATTCAATATATTTGCAAAAGTTGTTTCCAAGATGTTGAAATACTACAGTTGAAATACTACAGCTAAAATACCCTTTAATACCTTTATAATGAATATACTATAACTATATACATGTATACCTTATATCTCAGCAGTTAACTCTGTACTGCTTTGGTTTGTGTAATCTCACAATTACACAAATTACTTAAAAGTAGGCTGTAAATAGGCAGAATTCATGCTTTCGATTAGGACATCATGGTTCTTAAAAACATATATAGCAGTTTGACCAAAACCATAGACTTGAATATCAACACCGGGGCTTTCAAAATAAAGATTTTTCTTTGTGGACCTTCTCCCAAACCCCTGACATTTTCATCTTTTAAAGACATTTAGTATATAGATAATATATACTGTACAGCATAGATACAGATATAGAGTTCTGTTCAAACTGTTCAAAGCCAAAGATACAATAAAAGTTTATTGTCACTTGAATGTAGTGACTAAGTGTAAAACAAATCAGTGAAGTTGTGAATGTCAGCCTACATAAATGGTATTGAGCATAAAGTGCGTGTTGTGCAGTGTAGTAGGGGAGGGATTGGGAGGCATGGGGGCTAAGGGTTGCAGTGGTTATTTTTTACAGGTATACGGAAAATCTTAATAAATGATTTTAGATCTGCTACAAGTCTATGCTGTGAGTATAATGTCTGGAATGAAAATGTTGTTTTCAACCCAATACCTGTGTAAACCTGGAAACCAGGTAGTTATGGTGGTGAAACCTCTAGGCCTGTTGCATCACCTCTTTGAGAAGGATGGAAGAGGAAACTAGCATAGTCAGTTGGACATGCAGTATGCAGTGTAGACTACCTACTTATTTCCTGTATTGTAACTAGGATGACATCTCAACTAAAAGACGAACAGTAAGGAAGTGTTGGTGGGACAAGGTAGAACAGACATGATAGCTTTTTTTTGTAATATACAGCAAACAATACTGTAACATTAACACAATAACTTTTGGAACAATTATCTCACCTTGCCACCTGCATCACGGCTCTTGGCTCTCATCTTGTTGACCTGAGATTCAGCAATATCAGCTCTCTCCTCAGCCTCATCCAGCTCATGCTGTAACTTACGGAACTTGGTCATGTTGGTATTTGCCTGCTCCTCCTGAAAACAATTCACATAATTCAAGTTTGTGCATTGCTGACATATATGATATAGTATATGTAATATAGTTGTGTAGATGTGCAACTAGTTGTACTTAGTTTTGTGATTGTGTCATTTGTCCATGTGACAAATCAGGTTTACTTGACAAGTAGGCCTACTTTCGCTTTGTATTTTTACTCAGATTATAAATTGTATTGCAATATACGCTGCCTTTTAATTAATAACCTGCCTCGTGGTTGTAACATTTTATAACACCACTTTAAATGGAATTATAGCCTACAGAAATGGTGAAGTTCAAGGCAGATTCACAGAAACACAGCATAATACAGTCAGCGGTGCTCTTACAACCTAGGCTACACGATTCTATTGGCCAAGTGTTCTCATTAAAATGCAGAGGGTTCAGACAACTTGTCCTATGTTTTATCGGTCACAGCAACATTTTCACCGGACACTTACAGCCTCCTCTGCTGTTCTCTTGTAGGACTTGACCTTCAGTTGCAGTTTGTCCACAAGGTCCTGAAGACGATGAAGATTTTTCTTGTCCTCTTCAGTCTAGGAATGAAGAGGTAGGTTACTCATCTGACTTTATTGATAAATGAGTTAAAAAAAAAAGAAATGGAATGAGGAGCCAATGAAAAAAGTTGTGTTTGCTAATTTCTGCTACTGAGGTCTTACACTAATTACCTGGTAGGTTAACTCCTTGATACGGCGCTCATATTTACGGATTCCTTTGACGGAGTCACTGGCCTTTCGTTGCTCCATCTCCACCTCAGTTTCCAACTCTCTTACCTAAATTTTAAAATAAAATAAATAATAGATAGATAGACAGATGGATAGATGGATGAATAATATATGTGATTTGACACAGCATTTACCCTGGACTCCAGTTTCTGGATCTGCTTCTTGCCGCCCTTCATGGCGATTTGCTCAGCTTCATCCAGACGGTGCTGCAGGTCCTTGATGGTCTGCTCCATGTTCTTCTTCAT
>JASCQX010000075.1:5904251-5916277 GCA_030264415.1 Sardinella fimbriata
CTGGAGCGAATCGAATTTATATTCGCATAAAGGGACTGATCCGACTTTGCAGGTGTTTCCATCAAGGATTTCTTATTTGCCTAACTTAAAAGCGCATTTACAAGTTGGATGGAAACCCACCCAGTGCCTGTGGCGTTCAGGCAGATGAATGCTGTAGCTAGCGGTGTCTGTACAGTAGACAGTACCTGTGCCGTTCAGGCCGATGAGTCCGTAGCGGCGGCCTGAGTTCAGCTCAAGGCTGGTGTCGCTCAGGAGCTCCTGGCCATGGAAGGTGAGCGAGAGACTGCTGATGTGCACGTCTGTGCTGTTGGGGTGAGATGCCAGGACCCCAGTCACAGCTCGGGCCTCCATCTTTTTCAGCTCAAACTCGTCCAGCTCCTTAGTGAGGAACGCCACGTCTGCTGGAAGAGAGAGGCACACACAGGAGTGTAACTGTCAGGTAAAGAAGGCTAAACCATGGCCTTGTAGACAAAGCATTTAAGTGTAAAGTGAGCATATCAAAAGAGTACCACAAAGATTTCATTCTGATTACAATTGAATTTACTGCTGCTTTGCACAACTATGCCGGCCCTCTGTCCATGATTACACTGTAAGAATCAAAGAGTCCTGAACAGTGGCCTAACCCCTGTTTCTTCATGTTTACATCACAACTGCATATTACACTGTGGCACTGTACCAACCTCCGTTGACAGTTCCATTGTGCTGGTTCTCTTGATGTTCTCCTTCCCCATTCACCTCCTCTGTCTTTTTGACCCGTTGGCGAGCCTTGGCCGCCTCCTTTTTCTTGGCAGCCTTCTTCTTGGCCAGGTCGGACGGCATGGCTGCAGCTGAGGACAGCAACCTGAGACACAATATTGCCCCAGCGGTGACCCAAGCAGCACTGGCTGAGGGCTGCATTACGCAACACTCACATTGCTCAATTCATCTTCACATTTAACTACATCATTGGTGATAATAATACATTGCCAAATGTGTTTAGGCATAAGTGACTAAAATTAAGTCCACCAAAATAGCACATCGTGCAAGGAACTGCAGAAGTAAGTATTCACTCCAGAAAAGGGTCTAAAGTAAACTGTCACTGTGTCATAAAATGATAACCCTGTGCATTTGTGTTACACAGTTATAACACAAGTCGCCAACATGCGATTCTGTCAATGAAAGCATGACCAATATGTTATGTAATACACTGGCCACAACTAGAGATTATTCGGAGAAATGACACAGTGCTACAGTGCGCTGGGCAGCACTGCGCACTTACCACAGCGCTTTCATACTGCGTGCCAAGTCCTGCGACACCCCTGCTAGGCCCTTACCATTGCTACTTTGCAACTGCAACTTCTCGTAGGCATTGCGGATAGTGAGCAAGCTTACCTTTATCTGGAATAACACTGACAGACACGGGGAATTCTATCATACTACTAGTAACAGAATATTTTTAAACTTTAAAACACACTTGCTGGCAACATATTGTCTCTTGGCTTTAAGTGCGAATACCTGATTTAATCAAACACCGGTTATTTTCTACATTAGCTACTGTTAGCTAAATGCTAACATGCTAACGACTGACTGGGCCCCAGTTTAGACAGTGCCAACTAGTAGTAATGGTAACGGCATTAGCTGTCAGTTATAGCTTGCAATGTCTCAATTCTCAACCGAGTAACACATTTTCAAATGTGTTTACCTAATGTCACTCCTCTGGGTAATATAAAGCCAATCAACATGTTAACCGGTCTGGTTGCCAGGAGAATCACTGGTTAGATTTCAGCAGCCCATCTGTGGCATGGTGGCTAAAATTCATTGGAATGACTGACATCCACGTTGTGTCCAGGAGCGCTAACGTTAGCCAGCTAAGTTTTCTTGACATACTGACAAAGGGTGTAATAACGCTACCAACAGTGTCAGTTTCATGTGGTCAATAGTGTGGAAGATAAATAGCATTACTACCAAGCCTAAAGGAAGGTATTTATCTTTTCAATACACATGGCTTATGAGGTGTCTTACCTTGGTGACTGAGATCCGGGACACTCTGTACCAAGTGTGACACAAACGCGCGTTTCTCTCTCCAACACACCGGGTAGCCGATGAGTCGTCATACCATATATGGTTAAGGGCGGCGAGATTCAGCCTCCGCCCCCCTTTGGGAGGGCCTAGAAATAGCTGCACCCGCACCAGCACCGTTACCCTCATTTCGGATTTTAGTAGAATAAATAGGCAACAAACACCTAGATGATTTGAACGGTGTTTAATGTAAGGAATCGTATGCAACTATCATACTCATTCATAGAATAAAGGGTCAAAAATGACCGTCCATGTCACTTTAAGTGTAATCTCATGACATTTCTAGGTATTTAAGTGAAGGCTTGCATAAATCTCACTTTATTCATTTCAACTGTGTTGCTCCATTTTCAAAATTAAATTGTTTAATGTAAAAAAAAAATCAAACGTTAATTTCTTTACTTGCAAACTATCCAAAAAGGCACCAAACTCCAAAAGGATACTCCAAATTATTATGCTGTTTGTCCACACCATTATACCTCCTTTGGCTGGCCTGTTGTCAATGGTGGTTCTAGGCATGGATTTTCTTCACCCCCTCACGGTTGATGACGTGTCTGCCGTAAAGATCACGGACTGAGAACATCACCAGCTCCAGCATAACGGAGTGTGTTGTGAAGTGAGCGGATGGTCGCACGAGTCTTTGCTCGGCCAGTTTGATGAGTGGAACGTATTTGGTCGTATGTTGTTTCCACGGAGGGCTAGGGTAACTACACTTTTCTTCCTCTCCTCATTCTGTGCTGTGCACAGTACCGTTAGGATGTCTGGATGGTAGTATCACGAAGACAATGGGGATTTCTAACTGCAGGGTTGGACGTGTTTGGAACAAGACAAATCACTTGTTATAACGATGTAATATCCTGTTATATCTATCACCAAACTGATCGACATTGAAAGCGCAGTACATGGAAATCGTTCTACGTGAAGGAACTGATGGGAACTGTCCATAGCTAACGTTAACTTGACGTTAGCCACATAATTTCGCTAATGTCCCCCTAACTGTTCATTTCTGGAACTTCGTCCAGGAGGTGATGCATTTCTACGAAGGAACTCTGTACGTGGATGTCGTATGTAAGTTTTTATGAGACTGAGAAATTTAAACAATTCATCGCCCTGCCTTTTTATTGCTTTGATTGACCTCCTAACATCCGGTATAGAACCTATGCGATGTAGTATAGCATTGGATGTGGCAAATTGGACTCAACATTTGGTGTTGTCTTAGCTGATAGTAACAGAATTAAGTATGTCTTTATGAATATTTTATAGCAAGCGTCGAGTTGTCATAAAATAGGAAGAACGCCGCTTAAGAACATTGTGCTTCCGATGTGTAACGCAGTTGTGGACACTACGTCAACGTTAATGGTTGCATTTGATGCGGCAGATCTTGTACATTTTGGGCGCCTCTCTCACCTCCATTGTTTACCTGGTGGTAGTCCACATAATACCGAGCAAAGGTGAAGTTGGACCGACGCCTGGAGCTTTGCGTTCTTTCACCCCCCTCTGAAAAGGACTTCAAAGCAGGCTGTGATACAAGGCTTTTGACAGAGCGTTGCGAAGCTGACCCAGGTGCGCCATGCGTCTCTCATCTTTCCTCGCTGTATTTCGGCCTGCCCTCCCCCTCATCCTGGGTCTTTCTCTGGGCTGCAGCCTCAGTCTGTTGATGGTGTCATGGACCCAGGGGGACACAGAGGAGACCTGTGGCGATGAGCTGGGGAATGGAGGCTTGTTTGCTGGCGGTCGCATGGGGGAATCTCAGGATAATCAGGCGGGTGGAGGTGGAAACGAAGACTTCCAGCCACGCATTGTGCCCTATCACAAAGACCCAAACAAACCGCACAAGAAAGTTCTCAGGTGAGTATTCTGGTTGTAGACCACAGCAAACACGAGGCTATACATTGCTAAAGCACGAGGCTATACATTGCTAAAGCACGAGGCCATACATTGCTAAAGCAATCATTCAGTAGCCCAGCCCATCATTGGTGAAATCATGTCACATCAGGACATTAAAGATAGAACAAGACATCTTCCAGAAGGAATGTTAAAGGTGTCAGTGCTTTGAGAATGAGAACAGAGACAGACCTATCTCTGGTAGGCTAGGAGCGGGCAGCCCCACAGTGACGCTACTCAACAGTATCCCCAGAGCTGCACAGTCTAGGGTCGTGCTAGAGGGCTTTCCACATACTTATTTCTGAAATCATATTTTCTAACATACTGAATTGTAAGATGTTGAGTTCCCACAGATGATTCAATATTTCTACGGGTGATGATACTCCACAGTTTTCATCTAGCAAGAAATGTACACCTGGCAGAATAGAAGGGTGTGTGTTCTGCAATCATTTTTGATTGCTGTTATTCTACTGACTCGCTGCAGTGGGCCATATGAAAGTGTGCTACTAAAGTTGTTTGAGGCATTCAGCATTTGTTTTGTCCTTGTCACATGTCACACAGGACTTCAAAGCATGTTCACCATTTTAGCTAGAGTGAAACCACAGACAGTTTAATCAGATTCCATCTCTGCTTACTTCCGTAAAAAACAAACCCTGCACAGAATAGTTAGAATTAAGGAAACCAGAGAAAAACTTGTGATCCTTCACCTCTGAATTGCTGTTGGCCTGTGTTGAAATGTGTTGCAACATTACCATAGGCCTGAGGGGACACAGTTTCTCCCTAAAACCGACATGCTCAAATTCTGTTAAAATGTGAGTTGAAAAGACTCCAGCCTGATGTCCTCTTTACTCTGTCTGGACCCTCTCATTTTAATCTGATTAAAACCACTTCCAGTGGGGATGAGCCCCTCTCAGGAGGCCTGTTGTTGGAATAGTCTCACACAGGGAAAAGGACACTGGCATTTCTAGACAGAAAATATACATGAAAACCAAGCCCCTTTGTGGGATGTTTTTTCAATTTCCTAAATTCATGTCTCAACAAAAACACTGTTCAAGATTGATTAGGGTGAGCTGCACATAAATAGGCATAAATCTGTATCAGACAGGGTCTCGCAGCCCCAGCGCTGAAGTGGAACATTAGCCCCCCCGACATGTTTTCAAACAGAACCATCTGTGCTTCTGCCTGTGGACGAGTAGCTTTTTACAGACCCACTTTGAATAGACTATGCTGCCTGATTGCTTTGCGACTGTCTGCCGTGTTCATTTTCGGCCTCTGATAGTTTCAAAACACACTTTTATGTGGGATCAAGTGATAGGAATTTTAATGGGTTCCAGGTCAGATTTATAGGCTGGATGTTAGACTGTAAGAGAACCCCCAGGGTGTCTTGTGTCCGCCTTTATCTTTGAGTGCCGTTCAGTTGTGAAGTATTTCGGCCAACCACACTGTGTTGCTGCTCCGCTCCAAATAAACCCCCACAAGCACAATACATGATGAAATTCAGGCCCTGATTAAGTTCAGAAGCCCAGAGAGGGAGTCACTGGAATAAGACACAGGCCTTTTGAAGTGAAGCATCCTCAGGCATGACATCAAAGTGTTCCTAAGTGTGGTGCTAATCCTGCTTTGTTTGTGTCTGTGGCCCCTTGTGGAAGCAGGACGCGCTACATCCACACGGAGCTGGGCATCCGGGAGCGCCTCCTGGTGGGCATTCTGACGTCCCGCGCCAACCTCAACACGCTGGGCGTGGCGGTGAACCGCACGGTGGCACATCACTTCCACCGCACGTTCTTCTTCACGGGCCTGCGCAGCGCCAAGGCCCCGCACGGCATGTCGGTGGTGACGCATGGCGACGACCGGCCCGTGTGGCTCATGTACGAGACCGTGCGCCACCTGCACCAGCACCACGGCAGCGACTACGACTGGTTCTACCTGGCTCAGGACGACACGTACACGCAGGCCGAGCGCATCATGGAGCTGGTGGGTCACCTGAGCGCAGGCCAGGACCTGTACATGGGCCGCGCCGAGGAGTTCATCGGCGGAGACGAGCGCGCACGCTACTGTCATGGTGGCTACGGCTACCTGCTCTCGCGCAGTCTGCTGGCTCGCCTGCAGCCCCACCTGGACTCCTGCCGCAACGACATCCTCAGCGTCAGGCCCGACGAGTGGCTGGGCCGCTGCATCATCGACTACTTGGGGCTGAGCTGCGTGGAGGTGTACCAGGTAAGGCCAGCTGGGGTTAGCGGCGCCTTGAGGCAATAAGGGATTCGACAGCATTGGATCTAGTGAGGGCTTGTTCTGTTGTGTTAGGATTAGGCCTAGGCACATCTACAAACATCAGCCACAAGGTTGGCAAGTTGGTGAGTTGGTTGGCAAAGAATAATCTCAATTCTCGTGTAGCTAGTTGTCTTCTGGTCTTGTTTTGCAAAGTTACCTCAGTTTTTGAAACATTTCTACTCCAGTAACAATGTTGCACAATCACAGTCCTGAGTGCTGTGATACCCTGAGACCAGAATGGTCATTCTATTAGAAAGGATATTGAACTTGGTTAGTATTAGTACTTTAAGAGGAGTATTTTAATCAAAGGAGAGTTTTTTTTAAAAAGAGAATTGTAAGTTGCCTCTTTGCTCTATGATGGTTTTAGTACTTCTATTTTATTTTTTTTTCAGTGTGGTATGATGTGTGCTGGGGACTTTCCTGTTTGGTAACCCTGAAGCCACTGCGTACAGCCAGTTGTGCAGGCCTTAGCTGGGTGTGCTTTAAGATGTGCTCTATATACTGTACAGTACACAGTGCACTACACATTACACACTACACTACACACTACACAGTACACACTACACAGTACACACTACACTACACACTACACTACATACTACACGCTACACAGTACACTACACAGTACACACTACACAGTACACTACACAAAGCCTTTTAGTGCACCGCTAGCCTACCTCATGTGATCCAGTGGCCTGCTCTCCACATTTTTCCTTCTCCTAATGAAAGGCTGTTATGTTGCTTTGGCCTAAAGTTATGACTTCCTGTCCATTCTCCTTAGTGCCTTGTGCTCTTTATAGCTGGGATGGGGCTTGAGGTTAGCCTGATGAGAGAGTCCACGTGACCTCCGGACTCTGGCCCCTCCTGCCCCAGCCGCCACTGCTCTGCACCTGAGCTTCATTACCAGCCTCCTCCAGCTCCGACTGTGTTTGGTTTTGCTCTTCCACAGCAGTGAGACCCCATGGGCATTTGTCATAAGGCTCCCCTGTGGAGACAGTATGCATGAAAGCGTGCATGCAGTGTCTGTAGCGTTAGCCACTGGAGTGTTAGCCACTGGAGCGTTAGCCACTTCAGGGTTAGCCACTGGAGGGTTAGCCACTTCAGGGTTAGCCACTGGAGCGTTAGCCACTTCAGGGTTGGGGGCCAGAAAAGAAAGCGGCACTCATGTTGCTCTTGCGTCAGACACAGGGGTTGTTCCACCACCTCCATTTTCCGATGTGTCACCATTCCAGGGCCCTGGAGTCACACAGGCCTCGTTGTTTTCCCAGCAGACTACTCCTGTCCCAACTACCCTGACCACCCCTGCTGAGCCACTCAGAGAAGGGCTGAGGCAGGGCCCAAAGAAACAAAGAGGACAGAGAGCGAGGCAAGGATTCGTTTAGATGAACAAATAGTGTGGTTGATACTATAAACACTATTAGCCAGTTGTGGTTGATACTATAAATACTATTAGCCAGTTGTGGTTGATACTATAAATACTATTAGCCAGTTGCAGCTATCAGCATTTATTTACCGTCATGCACGGATATTTACTCTGACAATTGGAATGTTGGGCCTGATGAGAACATGAGAAGCATGAAATCTCCAAATTATACTGTACATTTCAACAGCTTTGCGCATATTTTGTGATAAACTGCTCTGATCAGTTGAAACTTCAGAACTGTGTCATTATGGTGTTATAGCTGGCTTATGTGGTAGCAGCGCATTTCCCTCCACGTCCCCAAATGTCGGACTGACACTAGACTTTTCCAGCGCTGCTGCAGTCAGTACGGCGCGGCTCGGCAGTGTTTACTCTGTCTGCATTCCGTCTGATTCACGGCCCTCTCTGACGCTCTCGCGCCCAGGCCTCGCTCGTCTGACGAGCCCACGCCGCAACCCCAGCCAAAGCTGACGCAGGGCGTATTTCAAAGGGAGTTTGCCGTGAACAGCACTCATCCATCACAGAGCGCGCATTCGCCCTCCTGTCCTGACCACCTCTTCTCCACGCTCCATCTGGAGCTGATGGCTCTCGGCGTGAAGACAGATGTGTGGTCTCCTCTACGAAAATAGCTCCTCTACCAACACAGCTCAAAGTTCTATTCTAGTTCTATATTCTATTCTATTGGGACTCAAGGCCAGCGAGACGTGCCATGGCGGTGGGTATTACCCATAGATCTGTTCACTGCACACCTCCATCAGTAGTAGGAGGACTTGAGTTGGTAAATATTTTCTGTAACGCCCAGACTTTGCTCTGTTTTTGTTTCTTACGCACACTTCTCCCATCTGTTGTCCAGGAGATGACGTACCGCTACTTTGAGCTGCGCAAGAACGCCGACCCAGAGCGCGAGGACAGCCCACAGTTTAAGAATGCCTTCACCGTGCACCCCGTGTCTGAACCCGGCCTGATGTACCGCCTGCACAAGCGCTTCAGCCAGATCGAGCTGGACTGGACCTACGCTCAGATCCAGCAGCTGCAGGTGAGTTCCCAGCCGTCTCATCCGCCCCCGCAGACAGGACATCAGCACAGGTGAGTTCCCAGCCGTCTCAGGCCCATCCGCCCCCGCATACAGGACATCAGCACAGGTGAGTTCCCAGCCGTCTCAGGCCCATCCGCCCCGCATACAGGACATCAGCACAGGCTCTCCTCACATTTCAGCACTACTGCCCAAATTGTCTATCTCAAGCCTCCTTCACTGGGAAAGAACCACAGCCTCTTCTGCCAGTGCCTCATGTGATCAAGCATAGCAGTAACATCAGAGACACTTTATAGGAGGAGACACAGCACTCACCCCAATCGCCCCATTGAAATGCATTGGGACATTTAGTTTTGCAAAGATGGCCGAATTGAATAAACTGGAAGTCCTGCCCCATAGTGAAAGTAGCCAATCATGTTGTTCAAAGCGGCATGATTGATTGTTAGCTTTTGTTTATTTTCCGTCATAGCCACGTGGGTTTTTCGCAGACACAATGTGCAAATTCACATTTGGAATAATGTCTTTTAAAGCGTTATTTGGGCAACCTCCGTGATGATATTTGCATTGTTCTCAGATTTAAACAGGGATTCACACAATGCAATTTTAAGTGAGTATGACCTGCCTATCTGGAGATGTAATATCTCCCCATTCATGTAGGTCTTGGGCAGCTATTGGGCATCTAAGCGTTACCAATATGGCCGCCGAGTGGAGGGACTTGCCTTAGAAGGACTTTGGTAATATCAACAGCAGAGCAGCTGAAGTGTGTCTTAGTTATTCTGACCCGGTGGTTTGGGTTAGCCTACCAGCTAACATGCACAGATGTTACTGTACCGTACTGCCCAGTAAAGCAGCTTGGGCAGCACATTGGTCTCGTGTAGAGAGACCTTGCTGTGGTCAGTGAAATGTGGGACAACCTTGTTGATAACGATCCATTTCTTCGTTCAGTCAGCCATGACATTCCATGAGCCTTTGGAATGTTGGCCCTAGGCTGGTGTGGGCTCTAGGAGGGTTTACTGGGGCGTTAGGGGTAGCCTGTCAAAATCCATGTCCTGCTGTTCTCCTCTTTCCTCAGCTGAGTGTGAACATGTTCAAGTGTGCAAATGGAAATCATAGAGGGAAAGTGTACTAGGGAACCAACAGTAAGGGCACATGCAGGAATGCAGGCAGCTGGGGAGGCCGTGTGGGTATGTACTCTTTCCCAAGATCAAAAACTGGCTTTTGAGGAACAACAGTTGTTGCAGACATTTTGTACAACTCTGATTGCACACAGAGTTGCCCCAGCAACTTCATAAGCCTCAACGCATGCAACCCCACATTATTAACACACGGGTCACTTGTGCATTTTGTCAGACCATGGCCATGGTTCTGCTGACCCATATTCTGGCCAAAAGAGCTCTGGGTTCAGCGTCTCCATATCGTGCAAGGCCAAGCAGTGGCTGTGAATAGTGCAGACATTGTCATTGGCTACACTGTGGGCTCTCTGGCTCTAGCTGACACTTCAAAGGGCCTCCCTTGAGAATGGGAGCTGTTCTGACACAGGCACCGGAGCCCCTGCCAGACTTTATTGGCTTGGCTCAACCCACCCATAGGCTACACGCACACACTCACACACACACAAACATACACACACACATGCACGCACACACACACACACACTCTCCCTCAGTCAGACGCCACTGTGACTCTGGCTCCCGCGCCAGTGCTCGTTATGTGTCACTGGGCGTCAGGGAAATGAGAGGATGTGTCCAAAGGAGCGAGCTGCGTTTAACGGCGGGGCAGCCCCCATGACGGCACTACGCCACATCACGCCTGGCAACCAGTCGCCGTGTTGGATTGGCAGCAGTGACCTAATGATGTCGCCGCAGACACTACTCACGACCCAGCCGCCACAGCCCAGAGTGTGTGTGTATATATGTGTGTGTGTGTGCTGTGCTGTGTAAAACAGTCATTTTTGCAAACTAATTGCCAACACGTCACTCAAAACCAACAAAATTATGGTTGTTATAAAGGTCCTAGAATGGGACAAATTGTCCAAAGTTGTGTTCACAGTGATGTGAGAAGCATTAAGTCCTTTAAGAGCTCTTTCACAGGCGGTTTTTCTTGAGTTCTGCCTCCTGGTTTCTGTACAGGTTTCTGTGTGTTTTGATAACTGTACTTGTATGCAGTAAGTCCACTGCTAGTTTGTGAATTAAATAGAGCCTCAGCGCTCTCCTTCATCCCAAACCGGTTACAGAGTTTACAGCCGCTCTGCTGCTCTGGATTGGCCACCTTTGGCAGCACAGCCGACTATGTGCCCACACAGAGCATTTTACAGTATAGTGCCGTATTTACACACGCTAGGCTAGACAGCCCACTATGTGCCCACACAGAGTATTTTTACAGTATAGTGCCCTATTTACACATGCCAGGCTAGACAGCCGACTATGTGCCCACACAGAGCATTTTTACAGTATAGTGGCGTATTTACACATGCCAGGCTAGATAGTGAGTGGCCCACAGCCCACTATGGACCCACACAGAGCAGAGGTTACAGTATAGTGGCGTATTTACACACGCTAGAGAGTGAGTGAGGCAGTGACATGAGTAATGTCATTATACTGTAGTATAGTATTATAGTATAGTCATTATACTGTAGTATAGTATTATAGTATAGTCTCTATTTGACTTTCATATGTATGAGATTGTTTCTCCTGGATTGAAAGGAATGTTATGATCAGCATAAACCCAAAACAAACCCTTCTGAACTCCTCACACAGCAGTACATGTGAGTAAAATGACTTTTGGGATGGTTAGCATTGTGTATTAGCCATCTTGTTGATACCTGCTAAAGAGAAATATGCTCCTGGAGTCTCAAACAATGGGAATGTGTATTTGAATTACCAGCTCTTAAACAAAGTCCTTGGTTGTTAAATGGTGTCTGTGTTTTCTGTCTGCTGTGCAGGCCCAGATTAGTAATCTCAGTGATCTGTGTTTTCTGTCTGCTGTGCAGGCCCAGATTAGTAATCTCAGTAATCTGTGTTTTCTGTCTGCCGTGCAGGCCCAGATTAGTAATCTGAGTGATCTGACACCCGAGGGCAAAGCTGGCGCCACGTGGCCCGTAGGCATCAACCCACCCTTTCACCCCAAGACCCGCTTCGAGGTCATCAACTGGGAGTACTTCACCGAGGAGCACATCTACTCGTGCGCCGACAGCGCCCCCAAGTGTGAGCTACGGGGAGCCGACCGCGCCGACGTCAGCGCCGTCCTGGAGACGGCCGTGGAACGCCTCAACGAGCGCTACCAGCCGCAGCTGCGCTTCCGCAAGCGGCGTCTGCTCAACGGCTACCGCCGCTTCGACCCCAGCCGGGGCATGGAGTACCAGCT
>JASCQX010000075.1:8631845-8642424 GCA_030264415.1 Sardinella fimbriata
TCTCTCTCTCTCTCTCTCTCTCTCTTTCTCTCACACACACACACACACACACACACACACACACACGCATTATGCCAGGCCGATAACAGCTCCACCTCAGGCTAGTGGGACCACAAGAATCACTTACACGCCATTCATGAACACTGTGTGCGAGAAACGCTCCACCACGCCTGTCAACACCTATGCGTCTGCTGACATGACAAGCCCCTTAAACTCTGATGGGCATAAATCACCAGGTCCTTCTGAAACCAGCCTGTGTTCTGCGCCTGTCATGTGTGTAGCCCTAACACCCCTGCATGGTGCACGGGGTAGCGCCACCACAACTAACCCCACCTCAGGAGAGGGCTATGGGGGTGAGAGAGGTGAAGTGTCTCCCCACCACCCAGAGCTTAGGCAGCCACTCCACAGTGGGAGCAGAGCAGCCAACAGTGTTGCAGGGTTGGATTATTCCTTCAAATTAGCTCCTCATAGAGAGGCTAGGCCTAAATATATTCTGGTGAAATCTAAAACTTAATTGCACATTTAATAACATGAACAATAAGTACAAGCATACATCTCAATTTCAATACCTGAAAATTCAGGACCTCTGAAAACTCAAGAGTGAATGTAATTTATGTTTTGTAAATGCTGGCATGTCGGCTACAGACATTTCTTGAGATATAGGAATGATACATAAAGTAATATTATGCTGTCCTGACGCACAGCATATTTGGGATCTGTTTTTATGAGGTCATGTACTCTGTTTTGGTTTCTTTCTCTTTTTTTGATCACAGAAAATAAAAAAACTCATTGTAAGCATGCATACTTTAATTTATGAAGGCCTACAGTGCATGGTTCATTCATTGTCTTACTTTTGGAATGTCTCCGCCCGCCACTAAAACAATCCTGACCACGGATTCTGCTTTCGTCTTTAACACTATCCCCATGAGTTCCAATGGTGTGAGCGCTCAGGGTAAACGTGTCACCCCGTTAAATTGAGCGTGGAACAGTTAGTGTTTGTTTGTGTTTGTTTATTGCAGCGGGCGAGATGTTAGTGAAGTCTCTAAACAGATTCTCTCCTTGCACTTGCACCTCGTAAGGCTTGACCGCAGTGACTCAAGTGGCTGTAATTTTCTGCTTTTAACACTACGGAATTTCCCTACATTTTGCAACTTTTTGTCTTATTAATTACTCAAGTTCTACATGAAAAGCAGACAGACAGCCCCAATTTACAATGTGTTAACACATTATTTAATGTCATAAATAGGCTACCATTTTTATTTGCCATAAGAGAATGAGGTTGCTTTGTAGTGTGCTATAGGCTAAAATATTGAAATCCAATTTATTTCTTGCCACACCGACAGTTCTTTCATGGACTCAGTGTACACATGTATAGGCTAAATGTTACCGTTTGTAAGTTTTAGAATTTGCATGTTGACGCGTGCCATATCTAGTTGCTTATTATCGACAAGACTTGTTCGCAGTGCCCTGTCTAAGTCGCTGTATGAAATAGCTATGTTAACGGTTATATCAATTTCTGTGAGAATTTACTTAAGCGCGTCTTCAGCCTCATACTTTTCTTCCAAAACCCCTGGATAGGCTAATACTTCTCCATTTTCAATAGTGTTTCTCGTCTATTCAGCAGGAGATCTGCAGAGTGACTGAGTAATGATAGGGCTGTCCATTCATGTTGAGCACACCGCTCTGTCTGATCACTGCATTGCCGAAGGGACATCGAGTGTGGTTTCGGGTCGTCCCGGCACAATAGTGGGCAGGACAGTTGTTGTGGTCCGACCCTCGTGTTTACCTACAACCTCCGTCACGCTCCCTCAGTGCCTTCTACGTACGCGTTTTCCAACTCCTCACGGGCATTACAGAATGCATTGTCCATGAGTGACCAGCCAGAGTAACCTGATAAAAGGCTTTAAGAGCAATAGCATCGCTTACCCTAATGCATTTGCAAGTTTAGTAAATCCACAAAAATAAAGTATTTATAAATAAAACATTTTAAATATGTAGGCAGCTTTCAACTTTAACACTAAATAGACTACATTATATAAAGGTGCATGTTACATAAACTTTGCTATTATTTTTGTTAGGCTGTGTGTATGATGGTGCCTTTCAATGGCCCTTACACGCAGCTTAGCCTTGAATTTAAAACCAAATCGTGACAAACAAGTGAGAAGTGTTACAGTATATAAAATTAGTCTAATTCCTATGTGCATTTGTTATTTTCTGTATTCTGATATCATTTGTTGATAGGCTATTTGTTGGGTAGGCTACATTTCATAATAATTGTTGTTGTTTTAATATACTAAATAAGTTTGTGAAAAACATTTCGATTCGTAGGCTCTGTAGCCAAAAGTTCATTCAGTCCCTCGTAGGCTACTCTGTTGACGGATGAAGGAACGGACTGTCCGCCTGCTTTACTCGCTCTTTGAAGACTGCCTTGGAAACGGGACTGGGGCGAAAGCATCAAATCTTGCCAAGTACTTAAAAGTCAACATCGTCTATCTTTGGTTCACAGACGCATCCACGCTCCCAAGAGCGTTGCCTTTGATCTCCTTTATTTCCCCTTCTTATTTTCTACACAAGATCTGTTATGCCCTGAAATTCTTTAGTTTTCCATAGAAACATGTCCCTTCCTTTGGAATATTGATGTTTTCTTCTTCGCGGGGGTTATGATATGGTGAATCAGAATCCAAAAGCAACGGACAATGCCAGTATTCATGGTCGGGCCTTTTTGTTCTTTGTTTGGTTTTGTCTTGTTACTCAAACCCCTCATTTCTCAAATGAATACAAATATTGTTGATTCTGTTGATGTCCGCGCTCAAGTCACTTCAGCTGCCTTTCAGCGACTCAACTCTTTGTTAAAGCAGCAGGTTGTGCCGCCATGGCGCTCTACTGTAGGCCAGGCCACTAAAGCAGACAATGAGTTTGGGCTTGAAAGAGGGAGGCCAGTCTCCCCTCTCCCTCCCTCTCACTAGCGCTTTCTCTTCCTGACTCGCTCTTTTCCTTCTGCACACATGCATAGAGGCAATATCGTGAACACGCAAACACCTACACACAGAGAAGTTTGATTTATTACACCTGTTACAGAAGGCGTCCGTAACCTTCACAGAGAGAAGCAGAGGTTGCTCTGGGTTAGTGTTGGCTGCTGCGCCAAATCAGAAAATCCATGTAGGCTACATCATGCAAAAAAAGTCTCTGAATTCAACGCCCCCACCCCCAAACCCATCCATCGCCATCCACCTCATTCCCCTCTCAGCTCTTCATCCACTGACATTTTCGGTGGACCAGGCTTTTTACTACATTGTCAGCTTGTCACCTCAACAATGTACATCTTCACGACACAAATTTCAACCCTTTTGATCCACAGTTTGAAAAGAATGAGAGATGCTTTGAGGCGTGCTTTTATGTCTTTTTAAGAGTATTGAATAATGGCAAAAGTTAAACCTGATGACTGATGGGGCCAGATTCAATTATACTATTTGAGAGTTTGAGTATACAAATTTGAATTTTGATATTGTTGCTTTAAATGGAGTTTCGTAAGGAATCTGTTCAATTGAATGAACAAACTTAAGGCCGATAGCCTACTACTAGTAAAACCGTACAGTGACGTCTCCATAAATTTCAAACGACTCGTATATAATCAGTGGTATCATATTAACGGATATTCACTTGATAGGGAATTCCAAACATGTTTTCTTTCCCTGTTGGCCTACGTATTTCATAAGGCATCCTGACCCAAATATCAGTTCTATGGAACTGCTTTTATGTGTCTGGAGTCAGCTTTCAGTGGTGCTTCGTTTGAATTACTGGGGCAATCATCAAGTTCCTCTCTCTCTCTCTCTCTCTCTCTCTCTCTCTCTCTCTCTCTCTCTCTCTCTCTTTCTCTCTGCGTGTGTGTGCACTCGCATGTGCAGTGAACTGGCGATAGTACCTTTTCCTTTGTGAAATTCATTGTTTGTAATGGATTCATTTCACTGGAGTGCGATTTTTAAGTGCTCAGTGGTCATATTTCTCCATGTTTTGTTCTACTGATGCCTTCAATCAGTATGAATACATTGTCATCTCACCAAAGCAAAAGCCAAAATCAGATGTATGCACATCTTTTATAATCTCTCTTCCCTGAGCTAGTAAATGGACAGAAAATCTAAATTACAAAATTATCATCCTAGGTACAGATAGCCTATCTTTTATTTAGGCTACAGCCTTCTTCATTGTGGTGTATTTTGAGATTTTTGACAAAGTAGGCTACTGAGTATTAAAATAGCATGATATATTTTAGATGACTTTCTTATGAAAACGCAGTGTAAGATCATAGGGCGTTGAAATTGGCACACATTAAATTAAAGTACAACCTACTAAAATCATTTTCTATTTTCATACAGGCTTTATTTCCATTTCAATCACTGAGTTTCCATACATCACAGACTGTTTCCATATTTACAGAAAACATCTCAAGACACAAAACCACTTACAAACACCTATAAGCTATTCAGAATCTCAGTCCTCGCGCTCACTGAGAACATCCATCAGCTGAAAAGGATGTGTCACGCTCGCGCATGTCCCTTAGAAAAGCCAATTGTGATTTAGACAAACATTGGAAAAAAACAGAAAGGCAAAGGTCAAGTTCTTTTCTCAGTTCAAGTACGCCCTGATTCACCTACAAGTCGAGGGCAGAGCACTTATAGGGCCCTTTTGGTAATGATAGAGATGGTAAAGAGGGAGCGATTGCGCGTTCACCTTTTCCTTTTTTCTTCTTTTTTTCCTCTTCCCTTTTCGTTTTGTCTTCATTCGCTCCCTCCTCTATCGGTCTTGCCAGGGCGCCAGGGAAATTAACGTGCTGTTCACGATAAAGTCTTTCGTACCAATGATTAAGCAACACCACTTTGCTTCCCGTGGAACGCCCTTCAGCAGAATATGCTCGACAGATCAACTTTGCATTTCCTTAGAACCATAGAATAAAATTGCTCCAAGGCACTTCATAGATCTCCCCCTGATACTTAATGAAACTTTAAACTAGAGGAAAAAATAACTCGTTGCTGCTACTAACAATATTAAGACTTTAAATGCATACTTTTATGGCACGCGGTCAGGTAGTTCTCGTCTATTTTCTGCTATATTCATGCAAGTTCAATTATATTCAAAGCAGACAGGTGGATTAGTAGAACAAGTAGCCTTAATTGCACGGCAGGTATAACGAGCAGGTCTAATCCAGCTTCCCCTCTCCCTCTATTGAGTTTTTGTCGACTTAATGAATGACAGGTAGAGCTGCTTCCTGCTTTCACACGTGCAAAAATAGGCCTCTCTCTGCTTGTAGCCAAGGACCCTAGCTGCGCCCGGGAAACAATTGATTTGAAGCATATAGTTAATTATGCTGAGAAAATAGACAGCAATCCCTGGTCTAACATCAAGGCAAGATAAGGATGGTGGGTTGATAGGCTAGTTTTCCTAATAGTCTTGCATTGAGCACTGCTCTTATCCGAGTTTCATTTAACCATTTAATATCACATATTGGAAAGAACGTGATATCAAATGCCGAAATGTAACGTGTTGGTGTTGCTTATAATGTAGTATATATGACTTACCCCCTACAAGCTCCTTCTGATGTCGTAAAAAGACTTTGCTTTGCTTTACCACGGTCTTCATCTGGAGCTTTCTGAAATTTTTAACCAGCAGTTAACACTGAGGGAGAACAAATAAGGGGGTGAAATTCCAGACTAGTCCTCGTCTCTCCTCTGTGCAGTTTCCTCAGCTACACAAAAGAGTATTATGAAAAATAGACTAAGCCAGAAGAATGTCACAGTGGTAGACTTATTATTGAAGTCTTTCCGTATAAGAGGAGAAAAGTCGCATAGAAACTTTCCTTTTCATGAATTAACTCGTAGACAACAGGGATACGCCTGGGTAGATATTATTATATCCACTGCATGGTTATTTACGAATCATGAAAGATAAAACACCCTTCTCAGAGAATTAAGGAAATAACCACAAAAGTATATGATTCAAGAGGATCATGATTTTGATGAATGTAGAAGCTATATCAAAATAAAGCTGAATCTTTTATAAAGGCCCTGGGCTTAATTTCGTGAGCAACTTTTTCTTACTATACTAATTATAGCATTACAGGCGTAGGTAGCTTCTTGTCACACCACAAATGACACATTAGAAATTTGTTGAGCTAAGTGAGAGTTCTCTCATATAGGGCAATGAGACATAATACACAGTTTACATCAATCAGTTGCACCTGCATTATAAACAATGTCAGCCAAACGATTTAGTAATTTGTGACTGGACAAGAGGCATCAATAATAAGCTATCGTAAAGAACCTCACTCGGACTTCATTACTCGTTGTCAATTCTAAAACAGGCATAGCCTAATGCTGCTGTCCTGTCTCACGTTTAGCGTTCTTCCTTCCAAAAATAGCACAGTTCAGCAACTAGCTTTGAAATGCGCCTCATAATGAGAATGCCTGAGCTGTCTCTCCTCCAGACTGACACAGTGACCCTGGGCAAACTGGAGCCCACAAAAAGCAATATGGTTCATGCCACTGCAGCCACATGCTGGCGATATAAAGCGTATTACAGCAACGACGCTTTGTTCTATTAACCATGGTGTGGCTGAATTTATGGACCTGCCCGTTTATTTCAATACTGCCGAATCAAAATGAGTGACAAGCTCATATAATGACAAGTGATGATGTTTTTATTTGATTATTTACCATTTGCATATAGCAGAAGATATGTAGCCTGCCTATCAGGGTATGAGAACATGTACAATGCAATTTACAATGGATAAAAATATGAAAATAACCTACATGCCCAGTCCACCAGTCTTGATCGACATATTTATCAAAAATGGGACAAAGTTTTACAAAACACGCTTACAGCTTGCTGTAACTTAAAAATTCCCATTGCTTTCGAGATGTGTAACCGTTTCAATGTGGTTCCCAATTAGTGGCTAAAGAAATGGCCACGTGTCGAGTCCGCGTAAAAGAGAGAAAGAATGCAGAGGCGGAAATGAACTCCAGTTGAATGACACTTTACTCGCCGGTGATTAATATTGACCCGCTCTCCCTTCCTGTTCGGCGCTTTAATAGCACGCAGGTGGCTGTTGACATTTCACTCACGGCCTCAGCTCAGATAAAGTGAACTGATGGAAAAAGACAGTTGATATTCCTAACTGTATAAGAAAAACAGAGAAGACGCGCAGAACTCACAGCCTAACTCCAACAATAGTGTTACTATTATTAGGCTATCATAGAATAATACTTATTGAATTCAATTGTTTTTATAATTATTATTTTTGTTGTTGTGCTGTCCCATAAAACTTTGTTATTTAAAAAAGAAACAATAGCCTACTAGAGTAGCCCACATATTAGCAAGTAGCAAACACACTTGCGCACACACAGAAACATAGGCTACTCACCACACACACACACACACACACACTACAATTCTATATTTAATCTGATAGGCCATTGTTTGAGCGAGGTGAGGCTTTGGTCAAGTAAATGTTGCATATTTTGCATCTTACAGGCTACCTCTAACAATAGTTAATAAGTTTTAACAACACTGTACAGTGCACTCAATATAGCCAACATATCGCCTCCAAAGAAATTCGTTTGCATCTAGACCAGGCTATTGCCTCCTCCTAGGTTTCACCAAGGAAGTCCACCGTGACAAGGTAATGTTATTACTGTGACAACCAACTGTCATCGACTGGCCGATGACATAATAACGGTTAATAGGGCGTGATAGAATGAATGGCATTAAACTTAACAAAGATGTATAAAATACAAAAAAGTAGACGTGTGCATTAATGTGATCTCTCGGGGCCGTCGAACATTTCATTAATTTGTAATTTATGAATGTTTGACAAATATCATAGAGTATGTAAATATAGGGAGGCGTAATGTCTTTTCTGCGGGAGATGGAGAAATGACCCAAAGTCTTTGTTGCTGGTAGACTGATCACACGAATTATGCTTCTTCTTCAAACTGTGCTTTCGTATGCACACCACATTTCCTAGCTGATATGTGAAATAGTGCAGATAAACCAATGGCTTAAAACGAAATGTTACTGCAGCATGAATTTACATTTTAAAAACATTTGTTGTGATTCATGAGGAAAAACAGACCCATTATCTTTAGAATGCCTGTGTGCTTGATTTGTAGCCTTATATTGTTTTTTTTTTTCATGGATGACAAATGCATAGACACTTACATGGGAAAAAAAAATTAAAACCATCCAGATCATCTTACTTTAACAGTGAAAGTTTGCAAGAGAAGCAATAAAGAATTATTTTCAGATTCAAAACAAAAGGCATGCGGTTCTCCATCCAGCGACACAAGCCTGAACTTTACTGCGCCTGTAAAACTATCGACTGTACAGTTGGTGTCATTGGCTCTCGGGGAGTTCTTCTCTCCTTCCCATGGCTGTGGAGGAGGAAGGCCAAAAAAGCGTTCGTTCCCCACGTACATGAAATTTGAAGCCTCTGAAGAGTGGTGCAATCTCAGTGGAGGTTTTGCTTGCAATATGTTTTTGTAGATGATGGTGAGGCCATATTGCATTTCAGTGCAAATGGGGAAAAATAAACGTAGGCCTACTCTCCGTTCTATTTTCGATTGGACATGTAGTGTGGTATGACCGACAAGGAAATGCTTGTCGTTTGTTCGTTACCAGTCATTCTTTCCCCCGTTCCAGACGTTGGCAAGGGTTAAAGCAGATGTGCAGCAGGATGGTAGACTATACGTGTCTTGGACCAGCGGGAGGGAAGACCCTTTAAACTGTTCCTCTTTGGTGAACATATAGTGTTTCCAACCCTGATCATGATATAGCACCGCCATTTCCCTGGTGACTTTCAGTGAGTTATAACCATGCAAAATGTAGGACTTTCGACAACAGCACTCCTGCATCCACAGTTTAAATCTCTAATCCACTTTTGCTTTGCACTTTTCACTGCTGTCTTATGCTCTATTCTGGATCCTGTTTTAAGAATTTGGAGAGAACATACCTTCTCCTCAAATACAAAAATACATGGTTTCTTCTGCGAATTCAGCAAACTTGGAACTTACTGTCATGCATGTTGACATATCTTTTAACTCAGTCACTGTACACACACACACAAACACGCACACACACACACTCTCACTCTAGGCCTACTTAATGAAGACACACATGGACACGCGCACGCGCCTGAATATGACTGCACAAGATGGCAAGGAAGGATGAGCCCAGAAATGATTAATTATGTCGCTGAAATATTTAATAGCTGAAGGGCACATTTGCCAATTCATAATCATTTGTCCGCGATTATGATGTATGGGCCACTTATATGAATCCGATAACTTTTCACGAAAATCCTCATTACTTCCCCCTTCTTTTCATTATTGGTATTAGGGAGTTCTGTATTCACTGGATGAGGATGTGTCTGGCTTTGATGGATAGGCTAACCCTCTGGCTTCATATATAGACCATTTAATTCTAGCTGTCTCTGTTCGGAAGAGACAAAATCATATTCAAGAAGGATAGGAAAGTTTTTTGTTGCAAGATCTCTTGCACCTTCGGAGATATATTATAAATTCGTTTTAAGAAGACCATCAAACAACTTGAACAAATGCTAACATGTTACGCCAACAGTAATTTTATCATCAGAATCAATATGAGACGTGTAGAAGCATTTCCTGATGTCATAGAATAACTGTAGGCCTAGTTCATCGATGTAGCAAATAATCTGCATAATTTCACTTAGTCAATCTTTAAAAAATTAACTCCTGTGAAAAAAAGGGAACATGAAACCATTTCGTCACCGAATTCCAGCATACAGTAGCCTACTGAATAGAGCAAAGTGAACACACTTCAGAGAGAGACAGAGAGAGAATGTCAGTTGCCTCAAATTAATTATGGCTATATTTTGTATCACCCTGAGGAAAAAAACAACTTCAAATCAAATCACTAACCTAACTGCCTACACGGACATGTTCAGAATTAGTTAAAAAAATTAAAAAAAAAAACATGGTGAAGCCCCCTTTTTGGTGGATTCTGTTCCATTTTCTGGTTCGTATTCCCCTTTTAGTTCAACTTTATTATACTAAATAGACAGTCCTTGTTACAAACTATAAGAACAAATTAGAGAGGGAAATCTACGATCAAAGGAAACGAAATAAGTACGGGTCGTTCGCCGCTTTCACGCAGCTGCTTTGAGTCTCAAGGCCAACAAGCGTATCTTACATTGAAAGGGAGTTCCTATTCAGAGTGCAGGTGCGAAGTAGTGTGGCACATTCTGCCACATTATGAGAAGGTTGTTAGAGATCAACGTTCAGTCTCGGTAACTATGGGGGCTGATTCTCTTCGAAGGAGACGCACTCATCCATGAAAGTAAAATAACTTAGTGCCTGAAAATAGGAGACTGTGGTAATCCACTCATGGGGCCAGATTCAGTCAACCCACTTCAGAAATTAGTTGTTTTGCTGACTGAAATGCTCTGTCTGCTGTTTTAGCCTTTCCCCATACAGTCTTTTGAACATCAGCAATGTTCGCCTTACAAAGCTAGTGTCGAACTGCTATAGCCTACTTTCAGTATAGCATAACT
>JASCQX010000075.1:8644839-8660061 GCA_030264415.1 Sardinella fimbriata
AGAGAGAGAGAGAGAGCACACTAGACCTGTAGCTGAACATGATTTGAAAAAGTTCACAGTTGTAATTCTTCTTGCTTTCTTACTTTTGCAAGTTTTCTATTCTAGATCAACGACAACAAGTCTGGGGCGGACAGAGTCAGTGACAAAGCCGCTTTTTCCGTGTCATCGACGTCGTTCAGACGACATGGAAGAATCCCCCTGATAATAACTGCTACTTCAAAGGCTCCCTGGTACAATTCAGACTGAATCATGGCTTTCTCTATTCACACGCACAAGAGCAAGTAGGCCAGTACTAAAGAGGAATCAACTGTAAAGTTTTTTTTCCTTTTTGCCACTGTGTTTATTTTTTCTCTTTTCAACTGGGCACTTGGCGAGAGTAAACAGGGAGACAATACCAAAAAAAGACACAAACTCAAAACGCATCTGATCAGATAGTAGACGGCCGTGTGTACTCTTTGCAAACTTCCTCGGGAGCTGAAAAGAAAGTGGGAGACCACTCACTTCCTTGCCCTTTAGCCTACTGCTAAATCTATCTCACAGCACAACTCAATCCTACACGTCTAGAAAATGTTTCTCATATGACCGACATGAAAAATCGACATGACTCTTTTGGAATTCAATCGCCTCTAAACTCAAATAAACAAGTAACCCAACTTAATTCATAGTGTATAAATATTGAATTCCTTCCCTCGCAAGTACCCTAAGATTATGATTTGTGTGACATATTTCATATTGACCCCACTAAGTTGCACCAACTGATGACATGGCAGGTTAAATGTAAACTGATGCAAGATATTCATTTGATTATAAGCCATAAATGTAAAGATAATGTAGGCCTATCCATGTTTAAAACAACAGTGTTACACGTCGCCTACAGTTAAGTTTATACACTGAATGCGTGTGTGTAATTACCCTAGACCTATGTCGCTGGCCTTTATCGAAAAGTGTGACAAAAGTAGAGGAACATTTGCTTTTTCTTGTGAATAAAAACATATATTATCATTTCCTACCCCATGGGCGGGCAAATATTACACTCCTCACAATAGGCTTTGGAGGTCTCTGCTTCGGCCCCACTTATTTGAGTTTGACTCAGCTACTGCTATAGAAATCCTAACTCACCATGAAGATTCACCGTCGTGAAGAAATGGCTCTTTGTAAAAAAGATCTTTGAAGTCAGGATGGGAATATGCAAGCCTTTCATCAAATGCTGGCCACATAACCCCTGCGTGAAAGCCAGTGTAGGCCGGTTTTAAAGAAAAAATGTTGGGTGTAAAGAAAAATAGTCACAAAGAAATGAAGTAAGACGTAGCACAAAAAGTTTTGTCATCGCGCATTTGAGGACGACTGAGCGCGTACTAAAGCAAGAGCATGTGTGGAGTTTTCGGTTATGAAAATTCTTGCAAGGTGCTCATTTGCGCTTTGAGCTTTCGCTTTTAAAAGGGGACCCTTCGGTGTGTGGCTAAACTATTAGCAAAGTTATGGAATTGCTGCATGTTTTCCATGACTGTAGTTGAAAGGGAGTAAGAATAGATGACAGAAACTCATTGTTGTCTTTCAATACATTTTGTTTCTTGGTTTTAGGAAAAAAAAACCTTTCCCTATACAGGAAGTCAGGAACTGGGCTATATGATGTATTTTCAAATCCCTTAACTACTCTCTCTCTCTCTATACTCTCTCTCGATACTATATGCAACATGTTCATATAGGCCTCCTATTCATCAGTTTTGACTCAAATTCTGGGAAGTAATTTCATCAATTTATAATACACAATTTATTCAAAATACTGACAAATTACAAGGCAGTTTGATACACATGTTGAGTCCCCTCGTGTCGATCGAATTGTCATAAAATGTATTTTTAACAAACCTTAACAAGTATTACAAAATCACAAAATGCCAACATTGACCAATGACTGCAATCAATTTGAATGTTATGTTTTGTCATAGCAAATACAGTAACAACGCTTAGGTCAATAATTCCGATAAAGCACAAATGAAGGAAATAATTCGTTATGAAAATTAAACAATTTCAAATATTAATTTTATACAAACAATAGTAGCAAAACTTCAAAATAGCTGAAAGACTGAACCATACAAAATTACTGTTAACACTTACACATTAAAACGTAGCAATATACAAATTTACATTTTTTCTATTGAAACACTTTGGTTCGATATTACAAAAATGTCCAAGTCCGATTCAAAAATAAATTAAAAAGATATTGATGTTTAAAATGAATTTACAAAATAATACAGCCACATGCTTACGGGTAACCATAACATTGTATAAGAAATTAACACTCATAATAGCTGGCTATTTTAACTGGAGGATTGGCAGTGTCATCATTTGTTGATATGCCAGTGCATTTTGACAAGTACTGTCGTGGAAAATGGACTCTACCCGAATAAAATCACCGAGAATCCAATGCCATTTCCAAGTATTATCTTTTTACCTAAACTACTGTTAAAACGTGTCCCTAGACGGGGGATTCCGGTACGGAGGCCTCTCTGACGGGTCAGGTGTGGAGGAGCCGCTGGGAGGTGTCTGAGAGCCGCTGGCACCTGAACTGTGACAAACGTACCACTCGCTTAGATTAGCGGGCTGAGACGCGGAGAGAGGTTCGGACAGTGAGGAGGGAGCTGGCTCACGGCCCAAGTCTGATGAGGGTGAAACGAGAGATGGAGTCGATGATTCGTAACCAGAACTCGGAGGTGGAGACTTGCAGTGCACTTTCATGTGTTTTCGCAAAGAGCTGGGGTGCGTGTAGGATTTGTCACAACCTCTCACTTTGCAGTTGTAGGGCTTATCGCTGGTGTGCACGTGGGAGTGCTTCTTCCGGTCACTGCTATTGGCGAAGCGTCTGTCACATCCGTCAAACTCACATTTAAAGGGCTTTTCACCTAAGATGAGAGGAAAGAAGTCCAAATATGATTCACAAATAGCACTAATGATACAAGCAAAACAAAGGAGTGCATGCATGTCGTGTATTTGACCGTCAAAATATTTTAGTACTTTTACATTTTGCATATGCATGACAAAATAAAAAGGTATTTTGGTTCCTACAGCAGAGCTAGTCATGGGATATTCCAGTCGCATAGTGTATGTAATTTATGAATCAATGTAGGGCATACAGTGTAATTTACGTTAATATTGGTAATAATGTTTAGCCTACATCTAGATGTATTTCAAACCTTACTCGAGCTATGGCATATGCTGAATAGCTGTTAATACTGGCAAGCAAAGAATATCTAATTGTGGTTTGAGTCAGTTATAGTCCAAAAACATAATTTGGAGAGGTAAAGTCGTAGGGGCACGTGCGCCTTGTAGCGGGTTTGGCTATTCACTCTGGTGCGTGAGGTGATCACGGACAGGTCAAATGATGTATCAAATAAATTAGCCTACATTCAAATCACAAGATGCTGATTTCGGTGGAGATAGGCGTGCACCATGTCCTTGTGAGAATATATAATTGCTGCTGTCTAATTACACTTGTGTGCTGAATATCAATTTGACCTTCAGCTGCTGGCTTGCTGCAGCCAATCAGGAATATTATTGTACAACAAGCAAGAAACGAGAAGGAGCCCCTTGGGAAACCACAGCCATAACCAAAGATTTGAATTGGCCTGCAAAATAACCCCTCTGCCCTGGGGAGCCAACACATCATGATATAATTGGAGAAAAATATTCTGTGTTACCAAGCCATCTCCTGATAAAATCCAGGGTAGACCTATCACAGAACAACTTCTTCTCCCAAGTATAGTTTTCTCAGAGGTAGTAAAACAGGAAAGTATGGCATATGTGTACTTGACGTAGAGGGTTTAAACGCTAGCTTAAGCACACTATTCTGTCCTCACAAAGACAGGCCTCCTCATGCTGTGTATAGCCATGTTTGTTATTGGAGCCTATGTCAAAAAGACTACAGAATGCTAAAGAAATACATAAATCATCTGTAAGCATCAGTTGGTGAGACAACATACAACAGAATGACTGAAATAACCTTGCGCAACCTCCTATTGGCGGTGGTGCCTAATGCTATTTGGTCGTGTCATCGACTTGTTGCATGCTACGCAAGTCATTGATGAGCCACAATAACTCCATTACGCAGATATCTTGGACCACAAAAGTATCAATTTCGGTGACAACCCCACTACAGGAGCGGTCTAACTTGCTGCCTGTTATGCACTACAATTTCAGAGCTCATTTGGCAACTTTGTTAAAACTATCAACCAAATTGCCAGTCGTCATAAACGTGACACGAATTTTAACTCCTATGATAGCATGGCATGTAGGCTAATCCATTTGCTTAATGAAGCAGGAGGGATTGTACAGATAAACAGAAAATTCAAAACGCCACCATGATTATTCTTAAGTCAATATGCACACGCATTAAAACAGCAACAAGTATCTGCCAATAGCACTAGTTATCGCTGAAAAACATAGATCTTCCCATACACAGCACATCCTTCAAGCGACGACGTCTACAAGACACCTTCGAAACAAGTCTATCCACGGATACACAACTTTATTTTCATCATCCAAACATCACAGGCCACAGAGACTGCAATAAATTTCTTTGCATTGATTTGAAATGACTCGTCAAGCTATTGAACGGAGTCACCAAAACTGCCAAATAGCCGCTTTGAGTAACTTTTATGTCCTGACATATAGTTGTAGTCTGTGCAGAAGTGCCACTTGCTCCAGAAAGGTAAGGTTTATGTGTTTGCTGAGATCTCTCTCTGACTTCAAGTACGAGAATAAAAATTGTGAGCAGAGGTGGCAGAAAAGTAGTGATGCATTCCTCAGTGATTATGTAACGATTTAATATTTACAGGCCTAAATGTGCTCAGTAGTTCACTCTCGATATTGCAATATTTAATCACGTTGTATTTTAGAAGATCTCTATCATTTCTGGAAGATACAATGTCCAAGGATCATGTAGATGCTATGAGAAGTTTTACTGCTGCCATCTTAAAGCAATTTCTGAAGTTCAAATTCTAAAAACTCTAGGCCTACATACTTTTTAACATACTGAGTAAACTTTTAAAGATATGACTTCTTAAAAAAAACATTACATGCGTACGGCTAGATTTCGTCTGCACCATAAGAGAAGTGAAATCACCAACCTGTGTGAGTTCTTTTGTGAATTTTAAGGTTTTCCGATCTTGCAAATACTTTTCCACAGCCAGGAAACGGACACGGGAATGGTTTTTCTCCGGTGTGCACTCTGATATGATTTACAAGTTTGTACTTGGCTTTAAAAGGCTTCCCTTCTCGAGGACACTCTTCCCAAAAACATATATGGTTTGCTTGCTCTGGTCCCCCGACATGTTCCACTGTGACATGTGTCACCAGTTCGTGCATGGTGCTATAAGTTTTGGAGCATAGTTTTTTTACTGAGTGTTCCGGTTCCAACCATTTGCAGATCAGTTCTTGTTTAATCGGCTGCCTCATATACCGAAAAAAGGCTCCTGGTCCGTGGTGGTGAGCGCTGAGATTCATGTTCAGATTGAGACCGCCGTAGCTGTGCAGAGGCGATGCAGCAAATGGGTCTGTCCTGGAGCTTGCCACTTGACTCAAGTGATCAGATCTAACGTACATTTCTCCAGGTATTCCTAACCGTATTTGTCCGTTCAGTGCTTGGCCACCTGGAGCTCCGTTAGAAGGCTGCTCGTGATGAAGTCCGGGGAAGAGGGTATGGTTCGCAGCATCGGGGTGATGACCATAGTGTCCCGGATAGCTACCTGTTGTTGAGACAAACATTCCGTGGTGAGAGGCTGTACCACTAGGCTGGTCGGTCAGCACTGGCATGGCTTGAGCTGTCAGATCTCGTCGTATGAGGAAATCCCTACCTGCGGATAATGCCTGGGCCGTATGAGACATAGAGTATGGGACCGTCGCCGCCTGCACCGGGCCAAAAGCTCCCGTTTGACTGGAGACCACTTCACTGTGGCCTGCAATATGATGATTGTGGTGATGGTGGTGGGGATAATGATGGGCTGGGCTGATTTTGAGGGCCGCGGAGTGCCCCATGTGTTCTGGCCCGAATGGACTCGGCCCCAGGCGGGGTTCCGCAGTAATCTCCCCAGGGTGCGCGTGAGCCATTGAGTGTGGATGGCTGCTGAACCCCGGGAAGCCTGTCACGCTCTGAGGGGTATGGTGGTGATGATGGTGATGGTGGTGAGCCCCTGCCAAGTCAACTAATCTCAGCGCTGTGTTCCGTTTGGAAAACGTAGGGTCCATCACAGGGCTTCCCAAAGCATCCACGCTCATTACTCCTAATTTTAGAATAACTTTTGACAGCAGGCAAAATAATAATGATGATGACAAATATATTTTAATCGCAAGGAAAAAATACAAAAAAATAAAACTCTAAAGTTTAGAGTCTATCTCAGTGCCTACATTGAATCCCATTCGGTTGAGAGGCAGCAGCAGGACGCTTTGATATACTGAATAGAGATTCATGGTAGGCTGTGCAGCCCGTGGAGCTAAACAATCACCCTGCGCTCTAATTGGTCAGTTCTCAGTGATTGACGTCACTTGTGACAGTTTCCAATGTGAAGAAAAATGCTTTAGTGACAGCAAGCAGTTAGAGCGCCTGCGCCATGCCTTAGGCGACACTTGAAAAAAATATATTGTTGTTATGCAAAGGTTACTGTACTTTCCACTTTAATCGCTAAAGTTAAACCGATTCAAAAGACAGTTGAACTACTATCATGATGGATAAGTAGCTACAGCGATGCCTGCAATGTGGCTGCAAAGTCTTCATTTTGGAAGACGTAAAAAAATCAGGCTATAAGTTCCATAAGAGAAATATTAATCCCCATTTGCATATATTTTCATATCCGAAACAGTTGTATTCATAACAGATTAAAATCAATACATTTGCATCCACCAAAACTACATTTTACGCACAAGACTACTACGCACGATTCCGTAAGTTCGAAAAACTCGAAAGAATAGTAAGTGCATTCGCATACTGACAAAAAAACATAAAGGTAAAAAAAAAGAATTTTTACATGACAGTCCGCGGTTCTTAATGCTCTCCTCCAAACGATGCTCCCCTTTACCTCGTCATGGAATCGATTCCCTTGAATTTGTGACGGGATGGACACCGAACATTGCGGTATTGCAAGGGACATGGTATGATAATGTTAGGGGAAATTTTGCCCTCGACTTCGGTCAGCCCCAGCTCGCTAGTGACCGTGGATCAGCGACGCAGGAGGAGGCGCCTAAGCAGCACGCACGGGCAGCAGTTTGAGACACACCAGACAAAACGCTGAAGTGACTATAGAATGCACAAATATGTGAAAAAAGAGGGCCTGATATAAATATCAAATAAATAAATAAAGTTTTCATCAGATTTTCCATCGCGATTTGGTAACCTACAGATGTTTTACACATTGCACAGCATAAAATGTGGATACTATGCACGCACTGCATAAACTTTGGATATGAACTTTTGTAACAAGGAAAAATCCACATTCTCTCCGCTTCTCACAGCTAAATTCTTCAGTATGTGTCCTCGCATGGAGCCTGCTAAAAACATCACGTTCGAAATTCCGCGATTGAGCTGAAAACTTTTTAGTAGGCCTATCTGAAGTAAGCAAATGGAAAAGCTCGCATCAAAATATAAGATTAAAGATTTTCCAGGCCACCAGTTAGCAAGCAACTTAAAAATATTCATATTTGCCACTTAATCAGCATTAAAATGAAATGAGAATACACCGTCATTTTGTTATGTATTTTGTGGCATTTAGGCCTATTTAACTGGTCTTGTTTGTTAAAATGATCAAAACAACATAAACCCCCTCCTAAAATAGCCTACTGCATTCAATTTCGTGGAAGGGTCAATGGACATAAAATATCCCCTTTTTCCTCATACATACTTTCTCAAAACTGAAAATCTTTGTTTATGAAACTTTCCAGACTGTTTTTAAAACAGGCGTTTTACTGAAGAAAGGCGACCTGATGCCATTTAAGATCTAACTTCTTGTCGCGATGCTATCCTTTCCCAATTCACATCGAACAATACCACAACAAAAATAAAAAGCCGTATTCCTAAATCTATAACCATACAGATTCTTACCTTGATCATGACCGCTTAGGACGTTTATCTTAATCAAATCAGCCGGAGTCAAATATGAATTGTTATGTGAGCTGACCCAAGAAGAGGTTAAACAGTTACCATCAGATACATGTCAAATATCACATGTAAAATCATCGTGGCCATTGGGCATATTAGCCTGTACAAGTGGCCACAGTCAATCAGTGATTCATTCGCCTCCAGGAGCGATGGGTAGTTCAGAGGCAGTAAGAGCTTAATTTCTTTTGACAGAATGTCACGCCAATATTTCATAACCTTTTGGGCACTGCCATAGTACCAAAGTACAAAGGTCTCTGTCGAGTTCTGCACTACAGTGAATTCAACATATAGAAAGAATTGCAAAAACACACTTAAAGATGGTAATGATTAAAAATGTTCGAGGATTGTATTGAGACGAACATTTAAAAAAAAAAGTGCGTTGACTGGCTAACCAGCATTGTAAGCTACAGTAGCTATGTTTGAGCCAAGGCCCTTAAGAAATGAGTTGCCTCCGAATTTCGAAGCATTTGAAATGTATAGCCTACTTTTATTTTTCAACTTATCAATTATCATTAGCATGTAACGTGAAAGACAACAGATACAGATGCAGTAATGGCATGCCTGGTGTAGAGTTATATTTCAAAGAACGACCTTTGACATTTCTACCTACCAGACTTTGTTCTGCTCCAAAGTCATGGACAAGCCTGATACACGCAGTGCCAACACTATAACTTCTGACAGTGGAAATGTGTCGTAGTGTAGCCCCAATGACTGAATTAGACGTCATGTGTTTTCAGTGCATGTTGCAAAATTAAATAGCCTAAAATACATGTATGAACACTCTCTTGAGATATCCACACTAGAATTGATCTGTCAAAGGCCTCTGATGACAACACCACGCAAGACACGACAGATATAAGTAAACATTAGCCTCTATGAACTATGACAGATACTGACCGAGATTACTACAAAGCAGAGACCGTCACTGGTCATATAGTCATCCTTAAGGCATGTTCGTACACAAGGCTAGACGCACAAACACTCTGAAGATATTTTTGTACAGCTAGCAGGCAAAAGACAGACGACTTACTACAAGAATTAGAAACGGAGGGACATAATATGCGCACAAATGTGCATTCCCCGCGGTGCAGGACGACGTCTTGCATAAATATTTCTGACTGAACATCAAAATTTGTCACTAAGTGGTCCGATTTCTGATCAGTTGATCATGTGCAAATGTAATAAACGAGTTACTTGTACCACAGTCAATTTTAGAACATGTGTGTGACTAAGTTAAGACAAAAGTTAGTCTAGATGCACACAGAGGGCCTGGTATTCAACTCATCAATGCAGCTTTACAAAGTTAACTCCACTTCCATGCAACCGGCTTTAACTCTTTAGAGTTTCCCCGACACTCATTCAAATTTTAAGGATGTTTGCACATGTACTCAGTCCTTACCGTTTCCACCTGTTGGCGACTTCCAGATTTTTTTCACATAACTTCGTTAAACCTGAAACTAAGTAGAATGTAAGACAAAGGACTCCAATCTATGCCTTTCGCTCTCTCAGCAAAGAGTTTAGAAATGTAGCAGAAGCCAGCAGACTGGATGATGTTTTAATGGTTCATATGGCACGGCTGTGCGTGCGGCTTTGAACTCCAGCCGCCGGAGTTTCCTGCAGAGAGCGCCGCAAATCCCACTTGATAACTTCGACAACCCACAACTTTTTATATGATACGAATTTGATGTATGTGATGTGTTACCCCCTGTCCCCATTTAACATTGCATTTTCCAAAGGTTATTGGGATAATGGAGTCATTGTCATTTTTGCAGGCTATGCATGCATAAATGTATGTGTCTGTGTGAACCTATACGTTATACACAACACGAGATCAACTTCTTTCATCCACTAGCTGTGTTTTGTTTCTCTGATGACGCGGCAAAGATAATGCTCAAAAATGAGAGCCACCTAAAGATAACCGCATTGGATAGGTGCCCTGGACACAACATAGCCTAATACTAAACTAAACTGCAGCAGAGAAGAAAATGTTGAGGACAGCTGTGTTACTGACGTGTGACCATACATGAAGATGAGTACAATATTATGCTGATAGAAATTTCCACATTGTAGATGCTTGCGGTCCTTTCATACTGGTGATAAACGTTTTGCCTATATAGGGTCATATGACTAATAACATATTACTACCAATACAACTGTTCAATTAAAACCAGTTGACAATAAAAGAGGAGAGACATGTTCATGATTTAAAGTCAGCTTAGAATGACCGATGATCCTTGGCAAGGCATACTGCAAAGCATCCTAATGTTGGTCAAGAACATTTTTTATGGCCAACAGATCTCTTCTTTGGAACTGGTTGCTTTCACGGGACAGAGGTGCAGCCAAATCTCTCATGTGCTTTCTAAGGACAGAGGCGCACCCAAATCTCTATGTGACATCATATTGATAAATGTTAATAAATAGGCCATGGTCAAATAGGCTACTAGAAATACAATTCAAAGAAAGCCTTGTGTTGCCTTGTGTTAGCTACAGACCATTCCACCTACTGAATGGAATCGTGTGTGATGAGTTTTTTTTAGAGAGGATGTCAATACGCACACTTATTTTTAATTCAATTAAACAATAGTGAACTCGCCTATGTAGATGCCTGCAAACATGCATGTTTATTTCTTAACGATTCGTGAGTTTTGCCGCTTCAAACGTTTCATGTTAATCAGTTCTGTTTTTTAGACACAAGAAATTCAATCTGTACACAAAAACACAATCAGCAACCTCACCACAATACCTGGGATTGATGATGTATACGAACCAATAGGACTGGAGTAGGAGCATTGGAATAGGAACACGGTCTGTTATTTGGTGAGTGAATGTTGGTGGGGGGAGAACGCCTTCTCCAATGATCTACCGGGATCAGAGTCACGTGACGCCCCCCTCCTTTCCCATTCATCAGGGGTGGACTGTGTTGTCTTTTCAATTCATTTATCTACAGGAATGATTGCGACTATCAGTCTGGAGCTCACCGCCTGACTGAGGAGGTGAAAGTTGCGCCGCAGGAAGATAAACCGCAAAAGACAATATTGTGCATGATTTGCGTGTGCATCGGATGAGAGGGAGTGGGGAATATTCCTCTCCACTAAAAGTAAATAGAAACACGGTACCGGAGTTTTCTTAGCTCACTGAAGTCAGACAAATACGCAGAGTCGAGGTAGCAGTGGCGCGAGTACTTGTGCGTGATTTTTGATTCTTGCTCTCAGTCGCCTCTGTTTCAGACTGAAGATGCTTTTGGACGCAGGACCACAGTATCCTACCATTGGGGTGACTACTTTCGGTTCCTCAAGGCATCACTCAACAGGCGAAGTAACGGACAGAGAGGTGGCTTTAGGGATCAATCCCTTTGCCGATGGAATGGGTGCTTTCAAAATCAACCACAGCTCGCATGATCTTGGTTCGGGGCAAACGGCGTTTTCCTCGCAGGCGCCTGGCTACGCGGCAGCTGCTCTTGGACACCATCACCATCCCACCCATGTCAGCTCTTACTCCACGGCCGCTTTCAACTCTACCCGGGACTTTCTGTTTCGGAATCGAGGGTTCGGAGATGCCACTAGCGCGCAGCACAGTCTGTTTGCTTCCGCTGCGGGAAGTTTCGCAGGGCCACATGGACACTCTGATGCTGCGGGACACCTGCTCTTCCCGGGACTTCACGAGCAAGCGGCTTCCCATGCATCTTCAAACGTAGTGAACAGTCAAATGCGCCTGGGCTTTTCTGGGGACATGTACGGGAGGGCCGAGCAATACGGCCATGTAACAAGCCCGAGGTCTGAGCACTACGCCTCGACCCAACTGCATGGGTACGGCCCCATGAACATGAATATGGCTGCTCATCACGGCGCTGGGGCCTTCTTCCGTTATATGAGGCAACCTATCAAACAAGAACTAATCTGCAAGTGGGTCGAGCCGGAGCAGTTGACGAATCCGAAAAAGTCATGTAACAAAACTTTTAGCACGATGCATGAGCTCGTGACTCATCTCACAGTGGAGCACGTCGGGGGTCCTGAACAATCGAATCATATTTGTTTTTGGGAAGAGTGCTCCCGTGAAGGGAAACCTTTCAAAGCGAAATACAAACTTGTTAATCACATCCGTGTGCATACTGGAGAGAAGCCGTTCCCATGTCCATTCCCCGGCTGTGGCAAGGTGTTTGCACGATCGGAAAACCTTAAAATTCACAAAAGGACACACACTGGTAAGAATAATGACAATCCAGTTGTCATTTCTTTTTACGCCTAAATGCAAGGTTTGTGTGAAATATTGTTGTTGCATCGTGCAGCCCTAAAATGGCGCTAAGATAAAGGCAACTTTCAACAAGCTAGTGTAAACAATGTAAAACTTTGCAAATACTTAGCCTAAATCATGGGCGTAGACTTTACTATGCAGAGGGGCAAAAGAAATGATCCATATGGTGCAAACCTAAACTTGAGCTGTGAAATCGGCAGCAGACTTGAGAGCAGACTATGTAAAACAGTGCCTAGAATTCCTAAGAGCTGACATCAGTACACGCGCATGATCACACTATTATCAATTGTAGCTGAAGCATTTTAATCTATTTGTTTCCCTCCTGTAAGAGACTTTTAAGGTGTTTGTAATTACTGTATTGTGTGCCTATTTTCTGCATAATGGGCTTGGCAGCTTTGTATGCTTTCCAGTAATATTTTCCTATTTTTTCTGCTAGGTGAGAAACCATTTAAGTGTGAGTTCGAAGGCTGCGACAGGCGTTTTGCAAATAGCAGCGACCGCAAGAAACACATGCACGTCCATACATCTGACAAGCCCTATCTCTGCAAAATGTGTGACAAATCGTACACACATCCCAGCTCCCTCCGTAAACACATGAAGGTAATTTATAATATTCTTATGACACTGTTTGTTTTTCTGTATCTTTATGTTCTTGTTTTGTGTACACTGCAATGCAATGATACTGACTAATTATATTATATAGCCTATGCATACAGTTTCCCTATTCATTTGGCAGATTAATTGTGGATTGCATTTACCATCACATAGTCTACAATTTTACAGTTGCATTGTCGCCAAGAAACTTTTGTCTGTAGTTAACCTGTTTCAATTCTTCAGTATTGTTTGGGTTCGTCTGATCTCAACAATTACAGTAGCAGTCCCTTTTAGGTTACCCTAAGAATAGATAAACAGTTTGGTTTACATGTTCTCTTTTCAAAACAAAGGTTCCATGGCAATATATTTAACAGGCCTATGTTTCATTCGTGTCGCAGGTTCACGAATCCTCCACTCAAGGATCACAACCATCTCCAGCGGCCAGTTCAGGGTACGAGTCTTCTACGCCCCCCACCATTGTATCTCCATCCACAGAGAACCAGAGCAGCAGTTCCATATCGCCAGCATCTTCGACAGTACATCACACGACCAGTCACAGCACGCTGTCGTCAAATTTTAATGAATGGTACGTGTAAAAATATTTTCAAAAGACTGCAGAATTAGGACTGCTTGGAATCAAAGACTGAAAAACCTATTCGCGTGGACCGACAGAACAAAAAGAAAGAAAGAAAAGACAAGGAAGTCCATTTTTTAAAGCTGTCTAGCAAAAGAAAGAGGGCAATGCATGGACGAGATACAAGGCCGAGAAGCAAGTTATTTTTTCCAATGTTTTTTTTTATTATTATTTGGAAAATACTGCACACAAGTGATCTCCGATTGCATGCTATCTGCGGGTCGTGGCCTGTTTTGTACATAAAGATTCACCCTAGTTCAAAATGTAATATTTTATTTTGTAAATAGGTATATTACAGTTTAAGGGAATTTGTGAAAATGTGGTCCCTAGATATATGGAAAATGAGATGGTTTTAAAGAATATTGCGATGAATAGTCTTGATTGAAAAGAATGTTATAGTTAATGTGTACCAAATGTGAATTACTCAGTATTACTACAGTCTACACGTCGACCTAACCGACTATTAGTATTAATGTGCTTTTGTATACAGTGCAACATTTCGTCTGAAGTCCAGTCTGAGTAGCACAGTACCATTGTTGTTATTTAATGTCCTGTCGATAAATCGTGTAGTGAAAGCCTGAAACTCCGTGTCAATCTGTTTATGTAAGTGAGAAAATATAAAACTATCTGTCTATTGCCATGGCAATTGCAAGAAATTATTACCTGTATATAACTCAATTTCCCATATTTATCCGCATGTAAAGGGCCGGTAACACATGTTAGAATTGATCGGTATTTATGGAGAAATGCGTTCGTAGGCAATGTAAAATTTAGTTTACAAAATAATGTTTGGTTACATTTCGTACAATATTAAAGTATTAAAAGCACAACAAGAATGCCTTTCATATTTATTTCTCAAAGTGTTTCTTGAAGCTTTGTTCATTTATATCATGCGCACATGGACATTTATGCTCACAGTTAGGCTACCTTATAATAATTCGGATAATCGTAGACAGCTCTTTCAACAACAAGAGGTCCATTGTCTTTCGACTCCAATATAATGGAACTTCTCTAGTTACATGGAGTATAACCCATTTTGGTAATGAAAGGTAGTAAATAGCCAACAACATTGAACCACAACATCCAGAGTCAGTCCAAACATTCCTTTCAACCCAATAAATCACATCATGCTCGTCTATTTAATTTTCACCTTCTAATTCGGTAAAGCGAATTATTTGTAAGTAATTTAATTTCCTCATTCTGCCCTTCTTATAATCCAGAATTACCAACACGCTCATCGTCCCTGGAGTAATGTGTGCATTAAAACGATTAATAGTGACGGTTTTATTCTTCAGTGTAAACCAAATTGTTTATGTCATATAGTGTGGTCGTATAAACAAAGTTATTTCTTATTGTTAGTTCTCAGAGGTTACAGAGGAGGGTGCAGCCTTCTAACTTCACCACGGTTAGAGTCACTGTCAGGCTTTGTTCCACGGTGCCGCTTGCTTGACCGCGCCATTAGGCAGAGATCACATCAACAACCACCAGCGATCATGAGCGTGGTTAACACTGTCAGTGCACACGGGAAAAACCATGAGCGAAAGCGCGGTGTGAATTGACCTTCTGTTTAGACAAAGGGAATAGAAAACAATCCAGTACA
>JASCQX010000075.1:11442956-11452962 GCA_030264415.1 Sardinella fimbriata
TGTATGTTGCTTGTATGATTTGACAATTATAGCATTTATTTTTTATTTACAGTTTACATAGTGTCCCAACTTTTTTGAAATTGGGTTTGTAAATTATAATGCTTTCTAATGTCTTAACTATGAATTTCCTTAGTGTGTGTTTAGCATGAACCTTTATCACATACAGGTTTTCAATGCCCCTGTTGGCTACACATGGACATGTCCCTATGAACATTTTCCCCTTTTTTATAGTGACAGCAGCTCAAATCTACAGGTGATCTTAAGTCGATGATGGAAACATGTCACGTCTTGTGAAGATCCATTGGCAAGAATCAGTGCAGTGTTTTGGCTTTAAGGGCTGATGTGATAAAAGTCTGTGTGAGATATACTGTAGGCCTACCTTGGCGTGAGGTCATGAGCCTAGCAGTCACCCTCCAGTGTGCTCTTGCGTTCTGCAGGCTAAGACGTGCGCCATAGACTAGTGATTTATCAGACTCCGCTAATCCAGGCTTTCTCCATCTTTCCCAGAAGTATGTGGGAAAGCGTGTGATGCGCACACACTCACGTAACTTCAAACGCAGGATCTCCTGCTCAGAGACGTTTAATGGTGTAATACGAGCATGACATAAATCATGCTAATGTTACCTGTGTGCCACTCATCCCCGGAGAGATATGGCAAAGAAATAGTGAGGCCACAGAATGTCCCGAGGCTCACCCCACACCACAGGAAGAATTTACAAACGATAGGCCCGTATTTTGTGAGGCCTCCCCTCCTAAGTGGGAGCGCCCAGGGGTTACAGTAGGTTTGGCAGGGATATTACATCTGGTGGTGCATTAAAAAGGTCCAGGGCAGCGTCCCCTCACCCTTTAACCCACAGCATCAGTGCTATGCTTTATAATACTGTAGGCATTTCCCTGTGGCAGAACGGCTTGTCATTTGATATCAGTTGAAGTTGTTTTGCTCCATTATCAAAGCGAACTCACCTCGCAGTAGAAACCCTTCCTTCCTCTCCAGCATTATGGAGCTCGCCGGAAAGAGATGAGTAAAGAATTGTTTCTGAGGCTTGTTCATTTAACAAGAGCATCAAATTATTCAAGACTAACACCACCCTTTTGGTTAATCATCCGCAACAGAGTGTGTTATCTTATTTGTATCAAATAATTATTTAACAAGCGTGTAAATACATGATGCTAATTAAATACCAGGGGCAATCAGAGACCTTGATAAATCATTTCTACTGCTTTGATGCGTGCTGCAGGGACGCATTAAGAGGACAAACATGCATCTCCAGGGCCGACCTTTTTCTAGGCATGACCACTTGAGGGAGGTCGCATGGGTTCAAATCCTTCCCTGGCCTATTAGGACTGATGCAAGCACAGATTGCTGTTTAATGTTTCCCCATTTAGCAAGATTTTCCCAAAAGGGTTTATTCTTTTTAGCAACATAATCCCCCAGTCATGACAATAATTAGCCTAGAAACCTTTTACTGTTCAATGGACTGACTACAGGTGTCTGCTCTGGGGAAGGCACAAAATATGGCCAATGCCATTTAACAATGCTAATGCAGCAAATGTTGAGTTTAGTGTAAATGTGGAGAGATGGGGGTCAACAGGAGGTGCCCTGCTATGTGGGTCCCAGTGACTGTCTCTATAGCCCATGCACACCCTTCAAGGGGAAACCCTTTAATTGTTGGTCATTTTTCCTAGATTAGCTCAAGTGAAGATTTGTAGCAGAGGATTAGTGTGTGAGCTAATGTAATGGATTTATCCTTCCAAAGCTAATCTCAGCCAATATATCACAAATCTGCAAAATGGAACAATTTCTCAGTAGAGAAATAATTCCTGGACTATAAACCTAATTACTGTATGTGGATTACAAAATACTGGAAAGCAGAGCATTACCCCCCCCCCCCCCCTTTATAGGCAGCAAACAGCAGATATGGTAAGAATACCACAAATAGAGAAGCAGAACAGAGAAGCAAAAGAATCAAGCAAACCAAGTCTGATAAGAACTTCTTATTATTCCAATAAAAAATACATTCATACAGAAATATAACAATTTTGCAAAACAATTTCAAATAAAATTTTATAAAGCAAAACAAAGAAAAAAAATCTTACAAAAAGTTTTTTGTATTTTTTTCCTCTTTACAAAGATTATTTAGACAACAGGGGATCGTGAAAGAAAGAGAGAATTAGTGATAGAAAGAGTTATATCGCAAGCAAACATGAGGCTTGATTAAGGCTCGATTGTCACCTGAATGATATTGGCTGCTGTCTCCTAAGACAGGATGTTCTTTTCTTTGCCCTCGGAATCCTTGCCACTCCAGCTTTATTGCAGCAAGCCTCCTCAAGTTTGTACTTATCCTCTCGATAAAACAACCTGATCTTAAATCCATCTGAACCTGCTGCGACATGGCATTCTGCCTCCCCGACAAAGCGCCGCATGCCCCCGATACCACATTGTAAAAAACACTGGCTTGTGATGGGTCTCAGAAAATCCAATCCCTACTGTCTAAAGTCTTTGCCTGTACACAAGTTTTACATGTTATGTTTTACGCCATTTATTTACACTGATTACTAAACTTTTGGTCCCTTTCCATGTGAGAAAAAATACATATATCAAAGGTTTAAAAAAAATCTATAAGATGCTCACTAGCAACAGTGATGAACTGTTGAGCTGCATTTGCGCAGATTTTCGATTTGATGTCTGTACATTTTCCATTGTGGCAGTTCAAATGGGCAGGGTGATTCATCTTTATCTTTCTGGATCCCTGTGCACTGTTTCCATAATACTGTCGGCTGAGGCTGAAAGCATGCCATCCAGACAGGTCAATACCCAACGCCCCGAGTCAGCAGTCTACGCCGCTCTCCATGCCAGTACTGCCTTCAGCCATTCATTAGCCAAATGCAGTACAAGGCAGGGCCTATTCGGCTGGGCCTTGTTAATTACGATAAATCTTTTGCCTTTTTTCTTGTTTTTTGTCTGTCTTGCTAACAGGGGCATATGGCCTCCACTTTTAACAGTGATGCCAACACACACACTCAGGGTGCTGCTGTTAACAGAGTAATAGACTCTGTGTGCCGATGTTATGCAACAGGCCAGTCTATGACTTAGCTAATGCACTCGGAAGCTTGGTACCAGTCAGAGCAAATTACCTACACATTTACTGTGTTTCTCAAAGCAAAAAACAAACATGGCATACAGTACATTAAGTAGATACTACATGGTAGTAAATACAATTGAAATAGTATGTTTAAGTGCTTTTACGATGACTGAAGCATTTTTCACACATCTCTTTTGACTTAATTGTTAATTAAAAGTTACCATTGGGTTAAAAAATGCCTAGAAATGAATAAAAAAACATCTAGATGCCAAACGTTAAAAAAAAAACAAAAAAGAAAAAAAACAATGTATTCAAAAGCCATATGGGTTTTGTAAGATGCTCCCAGTCAAGACAAGGCAAAGGTGCATGTTCATGTGACATTGAGCCTTAATAAAGCACTGAAATCACTCATACAAACATAGATGTGACCTCCTCCGCCACTCTCCCCCCTCTCAACACGCTCACAGCACTTCCCCTGACAAGGTCACTCACATAAGGCACCATTAAGGCCAACAGTGCATTAACAGTAAAAAAAGGAAAAAAAAAAAAAGAAGAAACGAAAAGAAAACAAAAAATAGGAATACAAAGCATTAGTATCCTGAAGACATGGATAAGTGGGAAAAGCTTCATGAAAGATGGTTGCTAAGCAATAGTGGTTTCTCCAAAATAAGCAGGATGGGTGCGCGATTGTGGGAAAGGTCTTTGAAAGTCAAAAAGGAGAAGTCATCAAACGCTTTTCTTATATGTACAACATTGTAACATTTAACCGTTTCTCTTTAGCTGCACTTTATTGGAATCTATTTTGCAGTCCTGATAACAAACAACAGGGTAAGAGTAGAAATGAAAACCCCAAGAACCATGCAACACCTGTCTGTTATACGGAAATAATAGTTGTGTAATATTTCTAAGCACACAGCTTATACAATGGACTACAAATGAGCTTTTGCAGCTTGTGATGACAAGCTCCATAACACATTGCACATTTAGTAGCTGCACCAAACACCAAAAAAGCCTCGATCATTCAGACCTGGGTTTCTACCTCCCCCCGTTTGTCTAGGTGTTTGTGTGTGTGGGGCTGTGGGGATGTGTATGTGTGAGTGGGGGGGAGTATAGTACTCCTCCCTGATACTGAACTCCCACACTACCCCTTCTATGGGACGCCCCACACTGCGGGGGGAAGTTTGGCAAGAAACCTTAGTACTCATTCTCTGACAGGCACATACACTCGCTCTCGCTCGCTCGCTTGCCTCTCTAGAGACAACAGGGAAACAAAACCGGAACTTGTTTCCCTGGGAAAGAAAAAAACACCACCACTCGTCAGTCAGTCCACAGCGACCCCCCTGGATCCCCTCCCCCCTCTGCACACACAGGACAGTCCCGCAGGAACACTCAGCGCACATGCTCACTTCACTCATGGATTTTTTTTGTTTGTTTTGTTTGTTTGTTTGTTTTAAATACCAGCGTTTTTTTTCGGTTGTCCAGGAGTCCTCCGCAAACCTCATGCACCATACGTACACATCACTCACTCACAATTTTTTTGGTCTTTTTTTATGTTTTCATTTTTTTTCTCTCTCTCTCTCTCTCTCTCTCTCCTTGAAAACGTCCTGCACATTTCCTCGTCCACCTCTCCTTCAGTCCATGATTTTGTCCTTCTTGTTTTGTCCTGTTCTTCCTCTCAACCCCCGTTCAGAAACGCCTTCTCCAAGAGAGTCCCCGGAGGCACTGGTTAAGGTGCAAAATGGCATGCTTTGGCTGGATCACGCTCGCTTTCTCTCCCCTCGCTTTTTTCCTTCCTCGTGCTAGGGGCAGGTCAACCGCGCGGCCGCTCAGGAGACACGAGCTCAGCTGTTCTCCCCTGGCTTACTGGTCAGCTCCCCAAAGCGCTCACAGATGCCTCTTCATGTGCAGGGCCAGGTGATCGGACCTGGAGAAACACCTGCAGAGAGGGACGAGGGACAGGAGAAAAGGGGTTAAGATGGTGTACTTGGTCGATAGAGAATCTCACATTGATCGTGTTCCAATCTAGATTTATTCTGCTCCTTTAAGCACGTTTGTTGTTTTGGTTGGCTATTTAGTTACTGCAGCAGCGTCAGCACTGTCACTAAGCTCGCCTGACTCCTCATAAATGATTGCCAAGGCAACAGGGATGATCGACTTTGACACAGCAACAAATGAGTCTTAAAGAGGAGAGTGGAAATCTTCAGTAATGGGCACGACTAACCGCTATAGCCCACTTAGCTAGTCTGCTATTGTGCATTCAGAAGGCTTAGCAAACACTTCCATGGATTTCCAAGGTAAAGAGATGAATGGTGTTTGGGAGCAGTGTGCCAACGGTGTTGGTTGAGACGAGGGAATGCGCTTACCTGTCACAGTGACTGCATTTAAATGGCTTGGCACCGGTGTGCTTCCTGAAGTGACGCGTCAGCTCATCGCTCCGTGCAAAGCGCCATTCACAGCCTTCCCATGAACACCTGTACGGCTTCTCACCTGCAACACCAAACAACATCCTCATGAAGGCTTCCAGCCACAGAATGCCACTACAGCTCAGTGCATGGACACACACACACACACACATACACACACACACGTTTGAGGACAGATGGACAGACAGACACACAAAACCAGTGGGGTCAGTCTTGAACTCCGTGACACAGATACTTCAAAGGTATAATTTCGACTTTAGCACCCGAGGTCCACCATAAAACAAGACACTGTAATTTTCTGGGTCAAGTAACAAAGTTAATGGCTCTTCAGGACATGCCTTTGTGTGACTGCTGTGACCTCACGCATGTTTTGTGCGGCCCTGAAATACTAGCAGTATGCATGGAATGCAGAAAGCCTCTCCGCATGTCGCAATGCATAAACAGAAACTAGCCTTTCAGTCAGGTAAGAATCCGGTGCGAGTTGAATGCTAGACATCCAGTCCTGCAGGGCATAAATGAGCCCAGCCATAGATAAGAGGACTGCCCTCAGCGCTCCAGTCAAACGCTCAGCTCTCCTCTCCCGTGACGAAACAAGTTCTTGTTTTGAAGGGGGGTTGGGGGTGGGGGGTCAGTGGAGGGGCAGGTTGCTTTCATTGCTTTCATCCAAACAGCACCTCCCTTTAACCCCCCCCCCCCCCCCCTCCGTCCTCCCCTCCCCCTCCCTCCCAGAACCTCCCTGCCACTCGCATTCCAGATAGATTAGGTCACACTTCACCCGCTCAGTCATGCAAAACAAATATCCACAGAGTGGTGAAGGCAAGGCAAGGCAAGGGAACTGGCTGCCTGGGACAGCAGACACTGAGCCCTCAGATGAGTTACACAACCTTCAGCTGGCCACACACACTATTTCAGCTTCAACGCTAACTAGATCCCACAGCACAGCCTAGTTTGGGGGAAAACACCCTCTACTTTCTTGGCTGCGTGTATCTCAAAAAAAAAAAAAAAAACAATCCAAAAAACTATGAAAACAGGGCCTTCCTTTCACCGCAAAAAGTCACCACTGGCTCAAAAGCAGAAGAAGAAACGTCACTGCAATGAGCAGAGGAACCAAGTGCCAAGAGTTACGTAATTCATGAAAACACCAGCCGACTCAACAAGTATGTAACTAACAGGCCTGCACTGGTGTGTGTGTTTCCAAATGAGCACTTACCTGTATGAGTGCGCTGATGTGCTTTCAGATGGGAGCTCTTGGTGTACACCTTGCGGCAGCCGTTGAAGTGGCAGCGGTGCACCCTCCTCCTGCCGTCCGGCGAGGCGTCCTCTCCACCGGGGCTGCTCATCTTGTCCGAGCTCTTGCCCATGCTGCCCCGCGCCTTGGCGGGCACGTGCAGCTCCGTCTGGGCCACCCCCCAGGTGGCCACGTTGCTGCAGACCTCGTGCGCAGCCTCCGGCGAGGACGGGGGCGTGCTGATGACCGAGGAGCTCAGGTGGCCCGAGCTGGACATGGCCGAGCCGAGCGGGTTGGAGACGAAGCTGTGCGTGGGCGAGAGCTCCTCCGAGCTGTCCGAGGCCTCGCTGCTGGCGTCCGAGTTCAGGCTGTTGGTCTCGGAGAGGGGGCCGTCCTGATTGTCGTCCTCAGGGAGGTGGGGGATGGCAGCTCCCGTCTCGCTCTTGTCCCCACAGGCCAGGATTAACTTGCTCCACAGGTCCTCCTGACCCTCAAACTTGAGGTCAGACGCTGAGACGTAGGGCTCGCTCTGCAGGTAGCGCTCAAACTCCAAGCATGTCTGATGTGGGTTAGAGTGGTGGGGGGGGGGGAGAAGAATACAGGGGAAAATGAACATGTGCAAAAACATGCTGAGAGAGTGCTAAGATGATAGCAGAGAAGGAAAGATCAGTTCAGGGCTGCATGTTGCATTCAAATCCCTAAAGTAACCACAAGCATACTGGAAATAACACTGCATTTACTATTGATGAGGAACAGTGTTCCCAGTAGCTTAGGAAGAAAATGGTTGAGGTTAGCTAGGGTGAATCGTAAACACGCTTGCGCAGGCTGCACACACAAGTTCACATAATGTTCACATATCAAAAATGCTGATTTTATGTGATTAAAAAGGTGAACTGCCAATGGCTTGATGAAGTCAGGGTTTTTGTTCTGTATTTACTTTATGGTATCTGTGGCACTGCGTGACTCATGCAGTCATTGTACATCCTTTTAAGGAAGCCACAGAACTTCCTCTGTAACCTCGCTCACGCCAGTTTCCTCATTCAAATGGTCTGACGTGGTATGCTTCCTCCAACACTGGTCCTCTTGCTAGAAATGAATGAATAAGTGGTCTAGGTCTATCTCAACTGCCTTCAAGTGTACGACATTTGACCCATTTGACTGACTCGCGTTGATTCGAGGCATTGGTAGAGATATGTGCCCCAGGCTGAAGTCAAGGGTATCTTTTCCACACTCTTACCCAATATTTTCCAGCTACACAAGTATCTAGTCATGCGTGTGAACTGTGAAGAAGACCCTTTCAATTCTTACAGCCTATGTAAAAAGGAAATAAAATGACTACAAGTATTGTTACTATAGCCGAAGGGAATTGCTTGATTCGCAAGTAGCCTACGTTATAGCCAAGAGATTGCTTTCCAAAGAGTGCAACGACGTCCCCTGTCTTCAACTCTGTACAAGCAAACCTTATTATGTGGACCTGCGCACGTATCTCGGGAGATGTTTAAATATCTGTGATGGCAGTGAAGAACTTGGCACTATGCCCAAATCGCATGAAGACTGAAGGAAACTACTTGGACCGGATTCAATTACGTAGCCTAGTCCATTGCAACAATCTGAAGGAAAAAAAATACAAAGTAGCATGCATTTACCACTGATACTTCTTCGCAGCCTTCCCTGATTAAATAACTAGCAAGGTAAATATAGATGTGTGACATTAAAGTCGTAAGTCAGAGACCGTTTGCTGCGCACATTTCCGGATTGTCAACATTTTGAATCGCAACAACTTCAGTACAGACCGTTAATCAACGGATTTACTCCGCAAACCATACTCATGCCCAACAAGCGTACAAAAAACGCATCTCTCGTAATTTACCATATTATGATATGTGCCTGTTTATCGACATCTTTTGAGGTTCTATGGGAACCTTATAGAATATTAGCATTAAAGAATAAAACGCATTCAACACTTTCAATGAAAACGCGTGAACGCAATCTCTTGATTGACATGGCTGCGTTGTCTCGCTGAGATAACTTTGCGTTTACTCGAGTGATTTCTTATTTGAACGCCACCGATTAAGCTATTGCAGTTTGCACGTACGTGATGGCAGAGTAAACCCACTTGAAAGTGTAGCCAGCTCACGTCGCACCTCTACGCTATTGTAACAGTGTAACAAACTAATTGCTTGCGCGACGCAGTTCCAAAAGACATGTAGCCAATGTAATTGCAAAACACCCTGCATGCGAGCTTTAGTGGTTTCAACTTCCCTATTGCACAGAAGCAATGCTTTCTTGACGTGTTCCTAATTTTTTTTTACATTTAGTAATAATGACATTTCAGCCTCCAGAGTGTAAATCATTATTTGAATAAAATGTTGTAAGGCCTACCTGCTGCCAATATTCCTCAAGGGATGGCAATGCCGAGAAATAACCAGTGTCATGAACAATTTGAAGCTCCTGGAAAATGCTGCACATTGGTAGAACATCCATTTTAAATCCCCAAAGTGTCTAGGCTAAAATATCACCTAACAAAATCAAATCTCTTTCTGGAATCAGGATGACAACGGCCGCTGTCTTGACTGAAGAGTATCCTGATGAGTGCACATGCAATGGCAGTGAAGTGTATTTCACTCAAAAGTCCTCCAGGTCCTCCTTCGCTGAGATCACTGTATTTGCAAACACTGAACTCAAAGCGAGCTGTGCGCTCAGTAAACTTCCCTATTCAAACCTCGCAGGCTGCCTACAGACTCGTGACAGAGTTACGTTTAAAACGTTGACCAATGATCTCAGACTGTGTTGCCCGCGCGCATATGATATCACCTTCGACCAATTACAGCTTTCGACGGACATAAGTTCTTGCCATGGCCTTTGTGATTGGTCTAATTCAACTTCACTCCTGCACGGCAATTGGTGAGTATTTTTAGAACTGTATATAAGCCTGTGTGCAGCGTCTGCTTTGCTTCTGTCTTTAGCCGAGCTCCGTGGTCGGCGAATGAGTGTCATACATCGGTATTTCGCCACAGAGAGCGCTCTCCTTCCACAGCGCCGAATTCTTATTTTGGCATCCAGAACCTCCGTGTTGCGTAGGCTAGTAGACTGACTGGTGCACTTAAAAAGAAGAGCAACACGGTTAACAAAGAAGAAACTTAATCTGAACAAATTGTGCAAATCACAAACTCAGTGACCTTAATGAAAACAAACATCTGACTTGTGCAAAAATAATTTCTCAACTTAGTCTAGTGTGGTGAAATTCCACAGACGGTGCCAAGTGTCACTTC
>JASCQX010000075.1:11902533-11915033 GCA_030264415.1 Sardinella fimbriata
ACCACGCTGACCACTCCAGTGCCCTCCCCCATTCCTCTCCCCACCCCCCTCAAAAAAAAAATCATATCTCCGCAACGCTTGCATGTATTGTTAAGAAACTTGGTACAATGACTTAAGACACTACTCTGATTAGTCTGACCAATCCAGTGCACCCCAATAATGCTTGTAATGTATCACTGCCAAATTTCGTATGTTGGCTCAAGACCATATGTGACAACTCTGACCAACAGTGGCGGTCCTACACTGAATTACTCCCTGGGCAAGACCCTCTCTCAGTGGCGGTTTTAGGCACGGGCGAACCAGGCAATCACCCAGGGCGGCATTTTATTTCATTACAATTAAGGGCGGCACGAGCGCTTCAAAAAAACAAAAACAAATAAAAATGTATCTGTGCTGCAAAACGCTTTTATGTTTATCATATCACCTGCATGGGGAACTGGCAAATTGGCACCCCCTGCATCTGCAGCCGCCCCTGTTTGTTGAGAGGGTGCTGCAGCTACGCTGCAAAGAGTAAATGAGAAATGGAGAGGCCAAGCTGGGGTTCGCGGTTCACTTTTTATTTGGCTCTCCTAAGTCAAACGGCCAACAAACATCTCATTCATAATTATGTGTGCAATGGTTAACAAAAATATGTTACAAAACGTCAAAAAGATGTTACCCAGGTGAATTGTTTGGTCTTGATTTCTGGTCGCGAGTGGAAGTAAACACAGATATGGACAGAAAGCAGTCAAAGCCATGCAGGTCAGGTGCCCAATTCAAAAGGAGAGCAGAAACGAGCGAATGATAAAGGTGCGCAGCTATGTCTTCTCTACGATAAGAATACAGTAGCCTATCCTTGTCATGAATGAAGGGCTAATGTTAATTGGTTGGCTACTTCTAACGCTACGTTTTCAGCCATCTTGCTATAATTCTTTAGCCTGGGAATACCCATGCTGCCTTGTGTGTTCATTCCGAACTGCACGGCAGCCTGGAGACCATGGCCAAAATTTTAGCGTGAATTTGGGAACCAATCACACAAAGGGGAGAGATGGCAAGACGATGCGTGAACTTTTGGGGGGGGTGGTCAGAGAGGGTCTCGCCCAGGGAGTAATTCAGTGTAGGACTGCCACTGCCCTCTCTGACCAAACCAATTTACCTGGGTAACATCTTTTTGACGTTTTGTAACATATTTTTGTTAACCATTGCACACATAATTATGAATTATATGTTTGATGGCCGTTTGATTTAGGACAGCCAAATAAAAAGTGAACTGTCCACACCGCGAACCCCAGCTTGGCCTCTCCGTTTCTCATTTACTCTTTGCAGCGTGGCTGCAGCACCCTCTCAACAAACAGGGGCGGCTTCAGATGCAGGGGGCGCCAATTTGGCAATTCCCCATGCAGGAGATATGATAACAGAAAAGCGTTTTCAGATACATTTTTTTTTTTTTTTTGAAGCGCTCGTGCCGCCCTTATTTGTAATGAAATAAAATGTCGCCCTGGGCGATTGCCCGGTTCGCCCGTGTGGTTGCCCGGTTCGCCCGTGCCTAAAACCGCCATTGCTGACCGATCCAGTGCATCCCCCTCCCCTGTGACATGTCATGGTTACAGAAAATCCTGGTTTTGGAATGTCAGGTTGCAACAGTGGCGGCTCGTCAGAAAAAAATGGGGGGTCGCACATGGGCAAGATGCGAGAAAGAAGAAAAAAAAACCTTGCCCATAAGTATGGCTGTCGAGTGATTTAGATAAATGAACATGTGCCACACACTTGCAGGTTTTAGCCTACTGTAGCTCCAGCCATGAACCTTTCCATGTATGGCTGGTTAACTTACGAGTACAAGTGTAGATCAATCTGGTGATTTAACCCCATTAGCAACTACCTGTATTATCTTAGCAATAAGTTAGGCTATTTTAGCAACTGTCCAAGCCCATGAGAGTTATAGATAAGGAATAACGCCAAAGAATCTACTGCATTTACCTGCTTTATTTAAATGTTATCCATTACATTTCCAGTGTAGATTGACAACAGCTTAATCAGCCACTTTGATTCATATTATTAAACTCGCTTGGTCGGCGCCCGAAGTTGGAGGAGGGCTTTCTCTTTCACTGACAAATCACAAGGCTTAAATGAACAGCCTTTTTGCGGTCATTGTGCGCTACTTCTACAGAAGGATTTATCTCCTGTTGCTTTTGTAGGCTACTTGTATAACATTATAGGCTTATAAATATGTTGAAAGAGAATTTAATCTTTTCGAAACATTTAGGTGGGGGCGGCGCCCCGTGCACCCTAATGGACCAACCGCCACTGGGTTGCAGTACATCATGCGAGGGCCCGTCACAGCCGTTTGGGGCTTTAATTGGAACTGTTGCTTATCCGCATTCCTCCTTACTCCCTCACCTCCTCCTCTTTCTCCCTTTGTCTTGTCATAGACTCTGTTTCTTGTAAACCACGTGGTAAATGTGTTGGTATGCATGTGTTCAGGCCAGCTAAGCCGGTTTTTAGAGACAAAAAATACTGGCAAGTCAAGTTGCTTTTCATTATCAAAAAGGAGACTCACAATTTCACTTCGTATTGCTCTTCTTGTCTGTACCCTTTTCAGCAAGGTAAAGACATTGCTTACTTGATCAAAATTGCATTTGATTAGTCAGACTCATTTATTGTCTTTGTAATTACTAATACCATCAGTCCAGCTGAGTTCATAATTACATACATTTGTAAATGATCAGAATTTATTCAAACGTCATGATTTGATCAGCACTCTAATGCCTGAACTGTGTGTTTGAGTATGCGTGGATATAACTGTGTTTTTCACTATTAGAATAAATTGAATAGGATATGGATCAAAATAGTGTGTGTTTAAGAAAATTTAAAGTATATTTAAGTATATTTAAAGGTGCACTATGCAAGCCTCCCCCCTACAGGCGGCGATTTATTTAAAATATAGCAACAAGATTGTACATTCTCACCAATTCATGTGGATTACTCTTCAGACTAAAACATACAAATCAGCAATGACCTTTTTGTGTGGAGTTACGTTGACTAATGAGGTAATAAACGCGATTTCAGCTTTATTTTTTAGTTTCGCTTTGCCCTATGGGCGCGGGGCAACGACTTCGATATCGCATAGTCTAGTAAAGCCGGTAGGAAGGGGTTGACGGCGGCGAAATAGCCTTCATTCGTCCCGGAATGAACAATTTAACCATCAAAGTGACTACAACGCTGATATAGTAACCTAAAAACGTTGCATAGTTTCTCTTTAAAGATAGAAAGAAAAAAAAGACTTTGAACCTTTAAATCATTTAACTTCCCTGAAAGATTTGAGGTTTCTGAGGGAACATGCAGACATAGATTCAAGAATTTTTTTTTGCGATCAACTACAGGGCTTAGCAGTCACATGCGTGGACAACACTTTAGCTTGTGTCCACAATCGTGTTCATTGCTGAATTGGGGATGTTATGGCCACGTATGTGGGCACTTACACTGCCACCTGGTGGTGTCAGAAGTGTCTTACATACTACGGCAAAAATTCAATATGGCGGCAAAGACAAGGGAAGATTCAAGTGACAGCTCCATACACAAACATCGACCAGGTAAGAAGCCCTGTCATATTTTATGGCTAATTTTGATTTAGATATTTATAGAAGCATTGTACATTTGTCATGACTTGCAAAATTTAAAAAAAAGTGTAAAAATAACATAGTAGGCCTATCTTGATAAACATTAAGTACACATACGTGGACTTATGGACTGACGCTCCTAGAAACGCTAATATGCAAGTAAAGATGTAAACATGTAAAATAAGACAAAAGCTATCTCTGGTCCAGCTGAACAGCAGTACATTGTCCCAATTGAATAAATAGCTATTAAATCACTAAATACAGACATATACAGTATACAAAGATTAGTTGAGTTGAAATGTTAGTAAAAATGTAACATGCTAGTTAAAAAATGCACATGTAAGTTAGCTTAGAGCTAACTCTGGTGCAGCTAAAAGATGCATATTTTACCACTGACATAAATAAAAAATAAATAATGCTGAACTACATAGATGAATGACTTGTATTTGTTGTTTCGTTTTATTTCCAGAGCGTTTTTCAGTGCAAAGAGCATTAGAGCTACTTGGGTTTATTGATGGAGACAACTCAGATTTGGACTTGTCTGACAACGATGATCCTGTCCTGGATGAAAATTACCAACCACCACCACAGGAGCAAAGCAGCAGTGAAGATGAGGGTGACAGTAGTATTGATGAGGACCCCATTCCTGAGCCCACTGAGCACAGCAGGGGGCGTAAATGTCCGCAGTGCAGATAATTGTTAGATATTTGTTTATTTTATGTAGTTAGGGGGCTATTTGAAGGATTGGAGGCAAAATGTTTATTTACAACACTTGTTGACAGGTTCAGGGACAGAGACAGGTTCAGGTACAGGTTCATCCCACACTCCCAGACGTCACCGTCAAACTCAAACAATTGAGGATGAGAGCTCAGAAGATGACTTGGCAGAGCCAACACCAGGACTAAGCCAAACCAAAAAGAAGAAAAAGGGAGAGTCCCAACAAGGTAATTATTAATATTTGTGGCAAGCCTTGCGGGTAAATCCTCAAATTTTGTAGAAATGTCCACACAGATTCAAGTATTTTTGCACCAATAGACCTCAATTGCAAAGAAATTAAATGTAACATACTGCAATATACTGTTCTGTTTCTGGTTGTGCAGGACGTGGAATGCTATGCCATTGACGCCAGACCTCGCAGAGACAGACATGGCTGGACCCCACTAGACTATTTTGAACAGTACATAGAGATTTGATGACATTGATTTCAGAATGCTCAAATGTTATGTCACTGTCTTAAGAGTTGGGATCCACTCAATATGTCAGTGGATGAGGTTTACCACTTTTTTGGTGCCTGCATTTTGATGTCCTGCATCCGATAACCAACTATCAGGATGTACTGGTCCAAAGCCTTGAAAATCACTGCCATCACTGACAAATTCACATGTGCCAGATTGAGGGGAGCCATAAAAGTGGTAATTGATGATGATGTGCCCAAAGACCTGAAGAAGTCAGACAAATTCTGGAAGGTGAGGCCTTTTCTGGATCGGATTCTACGAGGCTGCAGGTCTCTGAATCGACCTGATTGCGCATCAGTTTATGAGCAGATGATGCCTTTCACAGGAGCCTGTCCGTGCAGACAATATCTGCCAATGAAGCCAAACCCAGTTGGCATAAAGAACTTTTTCTGTGCTACACCAAATGGCATTGTGCTTGATTTTGAGCTCTATCAAGGTACCAGTTCACTGACTGAGAAGGTCGAAGAATCAAAGGGCCTGGGTTTGGGGAGCTTAGTCATCGAGCAGCTGTGTCAAACTCTGCAACGTGGCACAAAAGTGTACTGTGACTGGTTCTTCACCACCATCAAAGGGACGCAACGAATGATGGAGAAGGAGCTGTACATAACCAGTACAATAATGAAGAACCGACTCGCTGGAGCGAACCACAAGTTACCCAGCAACAAAGCCATGAAAAACACAGGAAGAGGAATCTCAGCAGAGGTTTCTGCTGAAGATGGAAAGTTGTGTGTGGTGAAGTGGTACGACAACAAACCAGTCTTGATGGCGTCTGTTCATGGTGTCCAGCCTGAAGACACATGCCAGCGCTGGGACAAGAAATTGAAACAATATGTCACTGTCTTACGACCAAGCATTGTCCGTGAGTACAGCATCAAGATGGGTGGAGTTGACTTGATGGACAGAATGATCAGTTACTATCGCATGAGCACCCGCACTAAGAAGTACACAATGCGGATGGTAATGCACTTCGCTGATCTGGCTTTAGCCAATGGCTAGCTACTCTGTCACAAAGACCATGCAATATGTGCTGGATCAAAGACAAGACCCATCCATTTCCTTTAGTTCTGCATGGAAGTGGCTAAGATCCTCTTGGCCCAGCATCACGGTGCAGATGCAGACCTTTCGGAACAGTCAAAGGAAGAGGATTCAAATCAAGGAGTAAAGCGTCACATGACAGAGTTGGCCCATGTCTCGGTCCGCAGGAGAGCTAATGCCCACCTTCCAGAGATGGTTGGCCTGAAGAATGCAATGCGATGCAGACAACCAGGCTGCACTGGAAGAACCAGGTGCGTTGTGTGACCTGCAAAGTCTTCTTGTGCCTGCAAACTGAGCGCAACTGTTACTCAGCCTGTAACGATGGCACTGATTCTCAAGGTGTGTACATGTTCCTACTGTGTGTATGTATTGTGACATCATTACTTTGTTTTTGAATGTGTGTGTGTGTGTGTGTGTGTGTGTGTGTGTGTGTGTGTGTGTGTGTGTGTGAGTGTGAGCTTGTGATTTGCCAACTCTCCTCATGTCAAGATCAATCAATCTCTGACCTCTGGGCTTCCGTAAGCAAAATTGTTCTTTTTTTTCACTGTGATGTTCAAAATAGTCTGATGCAACAGTGACAATTTTAAATGCTTGCTTTGAATGTTTTATATTTTGTTACAAGCATACAATGTCATCCAGCTTTTCAAATGATCTATGAGTTAATGTTTACTGTCCAAAAGGGCAAAAATGCAATGTTTCCATGTTTTTTTTTACTCTCCGATATTCAAAACATATTCAAATATATGTGTTTATGGCCTATTAATACATACTAAAGCAGTCAGAAAAAAACTGCCATGTTCAAGGTGGAAATAAAGAGTTTTTCACTCTGTTACACAAAGTTGACTTCATTGTGTTTTGTGGAAACTCAGAACATTTTTCTCTGAAAGTACATAACATCAGAAGATGATGTTCAGTTTTTATTCTAATTAGGCTCCAATAAACCCAAATAGTAAAGAGAAATAAAAAATGCATGTAAAAAAATACCTTGGGCCTTAGGAGGCAGATAAACAAAATTAAAAGCTAGTCATATATTAAATATTTATCTGCCTTAACAATGGATTCTCTTCTATGATTGGCTGATGGGGTGTCCCAGGGCAAGCACTGTCAATGGGTAAGCAAGATTGGACAATCAAACTTTTTTAAAAAAACTGCCCCGCTCGAGTGTTTTCTGTAAATGAAAACACCCCAGTGTGAACACCCCCTTCGTTTGATTGTCCAATCTTGTATTTTGAGAAACTACACTAGACCTCACTAAAGCACTCACTCGAGCATAGAGAACATTTTGGCACACTCAAAGCTTATTAAAACGAATGTTTATGAAGACAGTGCTTACCCATTGACAGTGCTTGCCCTGCGGCGACCCATCTTCCATCAAGTCATGTTAAAAGTCCATCGCCGAACACACTGTCATGGTTTGGATCTACGAGAGTTCATTTCCTACCCTATTTCCATGAACAGCTAAGTTGTGAACTAGACATTTATACCTTTTAAAGTGAATTTTCAGTTTATTCCCTGTGTTCATTCCGTTTCGGAGATGGACTTTTAACGTGACTTGGAGTTAAAATGGTGGCAACAAAGTTAACCAGTAAGCATTGTCCTCATAAACATTAGTTTTACCAAGATTTGAGTGTGCTACCAATGTTCTGTTTATTCGCGCTCATGCAGATATATAACCTAAAATAGATATCCACCGGTGTATCGCTTTACTGTAAGTACATTAGTAAAACACAGTGTTTACCTGGATGCTGCAGTGGTTTTCATTCTGAGGGACACACTACTCAGGTTGTCATCATATGTACAGTACACACTATTCAGTGCCTACACACTAGTACTTAACTTTTGTTTTGACAGTGTTTGCAACACTAAATTGTTTGTATGTTTCTGCTACAGGGCCTACATGAATATTATAGGACATATGAACAAGCACTTCTCAAATATTTCACAGCGTGACAGACTGAGGCGGCAATGGCACCTTTTCCAGGTTAGTGTGTCCTTGTGTGTGGCTAGGAAGGAGCGATTTCCCTTTTGTGTCCACTTAACCTTGACTTTGAGCCTTGGTAATAATTTATAGGAACAGTATGTTAGAAATAAATGTAAATTAATTATAAAATGGCCATATGTCACCATACATTAAGGAATCATGACAATTCCAATTACTTTTATCACAGACAACTGTAATCCAGCCTGAATATTCCCATTACAAAAGTGAAGTTGCAGCCCTCAAATTGTGATGTTGTCATTATGTGTGTATTTTATATTGCGTGTTTTGGCCTGTTGCGCCACCCTCCACCTATCTCTACTACTATGCTCTCCAGTATTTTGAATGTGATTGCAGTACCAGTTTTGGCCACAAACTTACATACTGTTTCTCGATGATTTTTTTTGCCCTCAACTGAACCTTCCAAGCAGCGTTGCCTGAAAGGCACTTCCCTGACCCTAACCTTAACCCTCACCCTAACCCTCACCTACCTCGATTTTGGAGCGGGGTGCCTTTCAGGCACCGTTGAAGGCCAAAAAAGACTTAAGAGCTATCATGACTTCTGTCATTTCTGTAAAGAGCGTATGAACATCCGATGTGAATCAATCCATATCCCTGTTGTGCAAGGCCACCAAGGGCTGTCAGCAGGTAAAACAATTGGATGCAACGAAGACAAATAGTGAATTGCTAGCTAACACTTACCAAATGGGGCACAGAAACTCGCGTTCAGTTTAATTTCCCTATGCCCCATTCAGTTAGTTCATGTTAGCTGCCAGTCCGCTATTCAAATCTTGTTCTGTTCCCTATACACAATACTTGGTGATCTAAAACAAAAGGGCTTTGCATTGATTTCCTTTAATGTTCTTTGATACTCAACAAGAAATATATTTTATTCCTCAAAGTGAGTTCCCCACAAATGTTGAGATTGGTGGTGATGGGATATCAATATTCTGTGATGTTCTCAACAGGAAATACCTGTACAACTCTGGAACAGAATTTCTTCAGCTCGAATCAAACAGTCAAATTTTGGAATGAAAAGGTTAAGGAAGCTGGAGGGGAGCAGGTCACTATGGTTGACACATTTGGACAGTGGATGATTCGACCTTTAGAATGCACAACCAAGCTCTTTAAACCGGGGATCATCAAACTGGGGATCGACCCTTCCCAGTGTCCCCCAAGGCCTCATTCCATGTGTTTAGTGTTGGTTAACACCCTAACTGACACCAACTTGAGAGCCATATACCAGCACCTGGAGCTCCTAGGTGTGAACGTTTGGAGTCATGTCCTCCTGCTGTTTACATGTGGAGACTGCCTGGGCAGCACACCCATTGCACAGTTCACCATGAGTGACAAAGTCCCCCAGAAATGGCTCGTTGAGCAGTGCAGAAACAGGTATTGTGTTTTCAACAAGCAGAGGGGCAATAGGAGGCAGGTTAAAGAGTTGCTTGAGAGTACTGAGGAGAATGGTGGCAGACATTTTGAGGTGGATGAGAAGAAACGACATGAAGATGAGGTAAAAGAGAAGAGAATGATCGGTGTGGACAAGGGAGAAAAGGAGAGATGTAAGTTACTGAACACCTAATTTCTAACACCTAACACCTAATTGCATTTTTCAGACTGTTACTGTGCATCTGTTGGTGTGTTTGAATTTTTAGTGTGTTATATCCTCTGACCTAATTTTTCATTCTAACATGTTTGTTTGCACAGGGCTATCTCAGTCACTTGATTCTGGATTCAACTCACTACATGGCAGCTTTGAATCCATCAGATCAGACATGACTGTTTACACAGGGTCATCTGAGTCATGTTTAAGATACAACTCTCTAAGCAGCTTTGACTTACTCATAACGTTTCAACTTGTTCTGCTGGGATTTAGAGGAGCTGGCCAAACGTCATCAGCAAACACCATCCTGGGTGTTGAACAGTTTGGCTACAACCCTCTCAGTCATTGTCTGAAGAGTTCAAAAAAAGTGTCAGACTATCATGTTTCTGTGGTCTGTACACCTGGATGGAAAAAGACTGAGAGATGCAACAACACTCCCAAACAGAACCTAGAAATAATGAGCAGTGTGGATCTATGTTCACCAGGCCCCCATGTGTTCTTGCTGGTTCTGCAAGCCTCTATGCCGTTCTGTGCAGAGACTCTGCAGGCAGTGGAAGAACATGTAGAACTTCTGGGGGAGGGGGTGTGGAGCCATACTCTGCTACTGTTTACGCACGGGGATCATCTTGGAGATGTGACCATTGAGCAGTACATTGAAAGGGAGGGGGAGCCTCTAAAGAAGCTTGTGGAGAGATGTGGGAACAGGTATCATGTTTTGGACAATTACAACAGGATTGGACAATCACAAGTGACAGATCTGCTGAAGAAGATAGAGGAGATGGTAATGGCAAATGGTGGCTGCTGTTTTGAGGTTGACAAAGAGAAATTTGAGGAGGCAAAGAGAAAGTGGAAAACAGAGGCAGCCAGAGAAAATAAGAGTGGAGAAAAATGGAGAGAGGATAATGAGCAAGGGGAAGACATGGAACAAGTTGAAAGTAACTGGAAAGCCCGATTCAGTGACTGGTGGAGGAAAGCATTATCACGCTGTGGTAAAAATGTATGTGATAAGTAAAAGTGCCACTAGGTTTACACACGTAAACAATTAAAAACAAATAAACAGTATATACTACCACACAGCATGAATGTTATATGAAAAGGGTGTCAGAAACCCCCTGCCCTGCACCTAGGCTGTTCTCCTACTCGATGGGAGCAGCTGAACTCTTTAAAACCTCTCTAAAGTTTTGAGTGTTGCATTCAAATGGCATTACATTATTTTCAGTGGGTGAGTGTTAATCCACATCTTCTGTTTTATTGTTTCTGTCTGCAGGGGCATCAGCACAGCAAACCAGTCCAAAGGCACGGCATTGACTTCACAGCACAAACTTATAGTTTCTTACGCTTGTTTGCACAGTAAAATAAAAATCATAATCAATGCTATGGTCCGTGAAGCACTGGGTAAGGAGTAGGTAAGAACAACGTAACAAAAACTCTCAAGGGATAAATTTTAGATTCTAAAACTGGTAGTTCCGGCCCTCGATTGTGATTGGTTGAATTGCGTTCCATGCAGTTGTAATATTCAGGATTAACCACGGCTCCGACTCCGCTGCGCGTCGTGCCGAACGACTCACCTTAGCCGTGGTAAAATGAGCATAACTCATGGCCTCTCGGGGCTTATTGCTTACCTATTTACTGCATAAGTACACTGTAAACCCCAACATGTTTGGCGAACATAATATTTTAGTGGAAACTCATTACCACCAAAATTTCAATGTTTCAACTTATACATTTGAGTACAATTTTCCCAAAATAAAAAGTTTTTTGTTAATTGTCTTGTTACCTCAAAAGTTTTGACTTTTCCTGCACTCCCATAATCCTTTGCAATACACTGAAGCCATTAAAATGCAACTTTTAGACTTTGTGATAGTTTTCAAGTTTTTTACAGTACTCATTGCATTGATAGCCTATATCAACTTAGTAAACATATATGCCTTTTGTTGAGTTGAGTTAAAACCACTATTATTCAGCTGAATTCTCACCATAGGTGAGTGACTGCTAATTCTGAATCAACACAAAACATTTGAGTTCAATCAGCTTTCATTGATGCACTGGAGAGTAGCTAATATTCTTTGCTGAAATAAATATTTGGAAAATATAATGCAAACCCCCGTTTTGTTGTTTGAGGGAAGGTTAAATGCACTATTATGATGATAGTGCATTATAGTATCTTTCATAGTATAATTTTGCAGTTTCGTCAAGTGATAATACAGCAGATAATCAAAGAGACCGTCATGGTGAAGACTTCTTAAAAAAAAAAAAAAAAGCAAGTGTCGTTTTGACCTATCCCTTTCGTTTATCAGTTCTTTCAACTGGATTTCATGATGTAGTAACATTAAGTGGCACTTAAATAACAGTTTGGACATGACTGCCAAATTGTGATTGTGTAAGCATCCTTTGATAATGTCAATAAAATTCCCATGCTCTAGAAAACACATTGTAATGGTTTTGGTCCAGGACTTCACTAACATAAATTTGTTAAGCCATCAATTAAAACATTTCGTAACAGACTATTATTTAAATCTAACAATCATTAGCTCAGACTTACAGTAAAACTTGAATATTTAAAAAGTTTAAAACTTCAGGAAAAAATGAAATATTGGTGGTAATCAGTCTCCACAAATGTTTTGTGTTCATTGAGCAATTGGGGTTTACAGTGTAGGCTGGAATAACACAAACTATGAATGTTATCTGCTTAATCTGTCAAATATTGCATTAATAGGCAGTCCAGCCAGCCTAACATTCTCTCTGCTTCATCCTCACAGCTTGCTTGATCCATACTTTGTAATTATACAAACATTACTCACAAATTATATCCTTCCTGATTTGCACGTTTGTACGTAATTAAGTTATATACACACTGTGAATAGATCTGTAGTAATCCAAATATAAAGTATTGCAATTTCATAAGGCGGCAGTTTCAGGTTTGTTTTACATTAGGGCGCCGTTGTCATCTCAAAAGAATTTGTATGGAAGTACTCGTCGCTGTATGACGGCTTAATAAATGACATACCAGGCAACATTTTAATGCTGGTTTTAGGTTTTTACCAGCTTTATAG
>JASCQX010000075.1:13892609-13904776 GCA_030264415.1 Sardinella fimbriata
GATGAGATTAAGACCACGACTGCTGATTGGAGCCACTGGCGATTCTCAGGCAGAACTGGATTACACAATGTGAGTCTACCTACACCTCAACTAGGCCTATTAACCTGAACTCAGTTATGCCACTAAATTGCGATCAAGCAGGAGAATGTTCACATTCTCGTCGGTGTAGAAGTGGACCATATTCTTTATCAGTAAACGGAATTCTTTAAATCCATCGTAACCTCAATGACAGGCTGCTCCCGCTCTGCTTCCAGACCCACTCCCTCCACACCAGTGCCCTCAAGCGGCCGTGGACGTGCCCCTCGACGCGTCCACGACGAACGGGCGTATGGCCGTATCACTTCGGCTATATTACGCATGGATGGCAATTGTGAAATACATAGAAAAAAGCTGTCAACCATAAATAAAACATTGCAAAATTTGCTACTCACACAACATGATCAGACACAACTCTAACGTTCAAGTCCTTGACACAGTCAACTGACTCTGTGTCTGATGTCAGTTTATCCATGTTCTAGGGATCGTATATGTCACCATGAGCTGAAGAGAAAAAGATGTGCAATTTAGTCATTCGTCAACTTTTAGTGTTTCAAGTAACTATCAGTGGACACCCTAAGGTAGCAGGCAAACTCCTGGCATTACACATGCACCACTCCTTTGTGGAGTTCTTTAAGGAAAGAGGGACTGAGGACAAATAGGCCTATGCCTACTGATCTTTTTTTATCGTAGCAAACTAAAACCCTCTGCTGCTAAATGTCTGTGTAATGTTTGAAATCTGCATTTTTAGAAATTCTCAAGGCGCTTAAAGGCACTCGGAGACCGCTGACCGGGCCGCCCTCCACCAAAAGCCAAAACCCAGTTCGGATTACGCACTGAGCGCTGGTGCAGAATCAAAGCCGTGATCCGGACTCCCCCGTTGGAAATGTGTCCTATACCAAAACCCTACGCATTAAAATAGGCCAACTGTTTGCTCTGCGTAAGCTATCCAAAATAGGCTACTTAAAATCAACAAATAAACCAAACACGGGTCCTGGTAGAGGTGCCAATGGATATTGTATGTAGGACTTCACAGTCGTAGACTTTCAAACAGGTCTATACTCGAGATTCAAGGTGTTTGACTTCAAGGATAAGTTAGGCTAATAGCAAATAAAAATGAAATAAAAAACTAGACAAGTTCTGAACAAGCGTTGGATTTGGTTCGGAAAGAACCAAAAAAAAAACTTCAGTCCCACTTTAATAGATAGCGTATTTGCCATAAGGTCCTATAGGGGGCAGAGTCAGTCTTTATTTTATAGGTTATGCCAGTCCGCCGTGTGCAGGCAATGGATAGGCTATAAACTACACACACAGACAAAATATTGCAAGCAGCGCTGTCTAGCCTATTGTTATTATAATACGTAGTCTTACCTTTTCTAAAAATATAGAGAACAAGCCTATTTGGAGAGCATATTAATAAATTAATAATTTACGAAGGAGGCGTACTCAACTACTCAACAAACATGTCCTCGACTTAACTGTCAACACCAAACAGAACCTTTTTATTAATTGCACAATTCATTCATTCATTTCGTCTTTGATGAATTTTTAATCCTTATGGCATTTTGGTATTTGGCTTTACAAAGAGCAGAGTTGACTTTAGCTGTTGCTATACTGTAGGCCTACTTTCTGCCCATTTGTTTTCTTGTTGATAAAATAAACAGTTTGACGCTATAAGACTATAAAGACCATAGGAAGCAGGCCTGTGCTGATGCAGGGGCGGGGTAGAAGAAGGTGACAGGCTCGACATGGTAGGACGGGCAATAGGGAGGTGATTTCAACCTTTTCTAATAAACTTGAGCACTCTCAGGATGAACCAACAAAGAGTCCCATAAAACAGAGGGGGCTCGACAATCACCCATATCAGAGAGGAGGAGCGGGAGAGGTTACCTCCCGTTGCGTCCGTTAATGTGCTACCTATTTGGTTGTGAAAGTCAAAATATAACAGAATGGATGCGCTGTGGTAAGGCTTAATCGAGCCTACAATTAAATTACTTGCAGATCAGTTACATTAAGATTATTTGGTGAACGCATGACATATATCACCATATGTCAGTAACACCACTGATACAGCTTAATGGTTCAGCATTTGTTGCGATGTTGACTCGAGTAAAATCAACAGTTGGGATGAAAGTGAAAAGCCGTGTGCGTGTGTGTTATGTTTCTTACACGCGTCTTTAATTTTCAGTTTCATGAAAAAGTTTTGTAGACTAGCCTAATTAGTATTCAGTTCTATCGGAACGTGAAACTGTGTGTGTTTGTGCGCGCGCGTGCGTGCCTGCGTGCGTGCGTCCGTGTTTGTGTTCTGCGGGGTGGTTTGACATACATTTGGTGAGCTATACCAAATCAAAGGGTATCTCCAATTGTTTACTTTAGTAGGCTACATGCTTCGACGCAAGAGTTAGTCCAAAATATTACCAAGTAACCTTGATACCATGATCACGAATGAACAAACTGTAGTATGATTAAATGGGAAAAATCCAGGTGCCAAGTATTTAGGCTACATTCAGAATCGTGCGACATCACTTTCTAATGTTTCTTCCTAACATCACCTGGCTCCGCATTAAGTTGCGCGACTTGGCCAGCTTGTGTTTTGAAAAATCAACTTCTACTTCTTCCGCACGTAGATAACAAATTTCCTCACACTGAATTGTGGTCTATAATGGCGACGTTGTATGCTTTCGCGTAGATGGGGAGTCTAAACATTTAGCCTACGCAAAGGAGTTACAGCGACTCCATGCCCCTTGATTACATCTGCAACCCTGTGTGTCGATACTGGGTTTCCCTTGTATCTCAGTGAACATGTTTTCGACTTTCTCCAGTCTTAAAGGAGACGTGCACGCTTTTTCATCTGTTCACCATGCGGTGCCCCACACTGCTCTCCGCTTGATTGAAACAGTAGGGTGTGCTTTGGTGGCCATGCCAGCCTTAGATGGCAATAGTTAGACGACCTTGATTTAAAATACTGTAACTTCAGTCATCACTAATATACAGTAGTTGCGAGCAATATGTGTATTATAGCCACATCTTACAGAAAACATGTAGGCCTACTGGGATGGAAGCCCATGAAAAAAATGACCAGTTTTTATTCGACATTCATATTTTAAAAAACGTGCTTGAAATGGCTAAGTAGGTTAATTATTTACAAACAAATGTAGGTTATTTGTAGTATCCCAACTAGATTAGTATAGGAGCCAAGCATTGGCAATAGGCCTATTGTCACTAAGCTATATGTCCTGGTGATATTCATTATGAGTGTATTTGTGTATTCTGATATTTCATATCAGTCACACTGAAAAAAAAAAATCTAAGTGTCAGCAGTGCATCTCAGCGACACAAGCACAAAGTTTTGATAGTCTTGCATGTAAAGCTAAAAGCCTGTTAAGGGTTTTCTTTGCATAATGTGACCACAAGATTATCTCGGCCTTCTGGTATACAGTTGAAGAACATCTGTAGCCCCTATTTTTTAGTTTCTATGTTTATTTGAGACATTACTCAATTACCACAGAATGAATACTGTGGTAACTGAAAAACATGACAAGGACAGCATTCTTGCATGTGTTCTCTCAACACAGGAAAGGGTTGTATTGATCTGTATCATGTTTACTCCCGTCTTTTTCCTTGTGACTATTTTCATATCGCCTTAATGAACGTGGCCAAATCATCAGAACAAGATTGGGAAACAAATTACAGCCTACGTTCCCTCTCCGCAATGACATCTGTGGGAGCATCCCATGGTTAATCACGAGAATGTCCCAAAATCAATCAAAGGCTTCTCGACTTTTTCCCCTTAATTCTGCAAGTTCATGATAGAGAAAACCTTTCATTTTAGAGTAACATGCAGCTGCTTTGCACCAGTTCACTCTCTACTAGTTTATGACATAGGCCTACCAATATGTTTTGATTTAGAACGAAATAAATAGGATAGAACATAATAAAGTCTTGGGTTTCAAAGGTCATAAGGCCTGGTTGAAAAAAAGTAGGTGTTGCCAAACATATTGCGATCTCTTCAGAGTGAACTCATGGTATTATACAGGTTCTGTTTTTAACCTAATTCTGACGAACAGTTTTACTTCAATAAAGCATTTTCTTTATTTTCCAAAATATTCATTGTAGGGTAAGTACACAACTGAGTCGATCCAGAACTTTTGGTTGAGGAATACGCTATATTACGGAAACATGTTAAGCATCTATGAAAGTCATCAGTAAGGTTTGTGCATCATCGAATCAGATGTTTTATTTGCGGGCAATTTGACACAAGTGCGCATGGCCTAGGCTTAGGCTATTTGCCAAGATTGCCAAGTGCACAGAGCGCGACCTTTGGGGCCATTGCGTATGACAACTGAGCTGCCAAAGATCAGTCAAATCTGTTTGCTAAATGATATTTCTGAGTTACAACTCAGTGATAAACACTGGATGACGTAAAATAGAAAAGTCCCTTCCATTTTGTTGAAGAAAAGCGCTGCACCATAACCCAAGATGGCCGCTGACGAATAGGAGGTTACAGCAACAGAATTCTAGAATCTAGTAAAAATTTCTCATCTGAGCCAAACAAATAAATGATCTGTAAGTGTATGCATGAAAGCCTTACAAATGTTTTCCCAAGACTTCGTACCACATCTCCTCTCAAGAGCCTGACTATAGCTTTTCCAAATTAAACTGATTGACAATGGTTGAAATGAAGTGACAAAATTAACTTATTAAAAACCATAATCGGACACCATTTTCTTTTATGGCCTGTCAAACTGATAGCCTTAGGCCTATAAGTTATTAAAGATAACGACTAAAAGACTTAGTCCCATGTCATGCTGACATGGTTGTATGGTCGCATAGTATATAAACAAGTTTCCATTTTCCCTGAAAGAGTAAAGTTGCATGATTAAATTATGCTTGTCAGGCGGATATATTGCCTGGATAAGTCACACCATAAACTAAACTCATTTCAATATAGACGAAAAAAGTTAGCCTATGTCTTGTATAAACTAATACTACACGACTTTGATAAAAGACTTTAATGTTGTACATAAAATATGATATTCCAAATGTTTCCATCCCTTGAGCTATAATGAACAGACAACGCAGGTTAACAAGCAATGAAAGAAAAGACAATGAGACACAGGCTAAAAAAAATCATACACTCTGATCTTTTTGAATTTCAAATAATTTTGGATATTGTAAGAAAAAAGATCCAGTGAATCTAAAATATTTTGGGAATAAAATGGGTACAAATATGTGTTCTGTAAAATCTGCAGTTGTCTGTCTTGGTAGCCTAAACATTTTGTTCTGTTCAGCCTTCAGTTAGTCTTCCAGCCTTTCCGACAAGGACGACAGTTGGCACAACAAATTATTCGACAGTATAGGAATGTGATCTCAGAGCCGAACCAAAGAACAAAGTTTAGATAAACTTATGACACAGCGATACGCACAACAAACACGCACATACATGTGTATAAATTGACAAAGCTTATGTGATAAATAAAAGGCAACGGCTCACTAATTAATGACTTTGGAGGAAACATATAAGGGAAAAATCTTTTAGTCTGTGAGGTTTGATCCTCACAAGAAATGGATATGATGTTTAATGTTTAATAGCCAAATTCAAACAACTGCATTGACGAAAATTAATACAAAAATGTTTAAATCGTCATGACAGCTTGTTGAATTTATTGTAAATTTAATGTCATTGAAATCAGTAAGGTTACACCCTTTTATACTCTACTGCATGTATCGCTACAGCCTATTTATGAACGATCAGCCTGAATCTAGGCTACAACCTAGCCTATTTGAACATCGGACAAACCATTTTCCATATAAGTCAGATATTGACTATTCATACACACAATGGCCCAATATCACAAGGCTATAGCTAAATCGTTTTAATAAATTATGTAGTAAGCAGCGGTTGCACCGTCGCAGCTAAAGTCGGATAGTGTCCTCGGCATCGGAACCAATTTGAGAGCGTGTCAAACCCCCTCCGTTCGTATGCGCACGATTTTAGCCTACCATTTAAAACAAGGTTCAAGGGAAAGCTATAAGTTATTTGGATGTTCTATGTTGTGACAATATTGGCGACATCAAAGGTTATGCATTAGAAGGGTCAAGCTGTCTGTTTCTCATGTCTGTCTCGGGTCAAAGCTCAGAATAGGCACTGCAAGCAACCAGGAAAGATTTTAAGGTCGTATGGACTTGCACAAACTCAGACTACTTTAATGGACCCTGAGGGATTTCAGCTCTATTTTCGAAGTGTTTCGTTTAAATACCATTAGGCCTACTTGACCTATAAGATATACTTAGTAACAGAGAAATATCACAAAGAATCACAAAGAACCCAGCGCACATTCCTATATATCGGTCATAGCTAGGAAAGCGCGCTCTCCCTGATGCATTGGGAAGATGTTAACCAAGAGCCTATAATGGGTATGGCAGCGTAGGCTACCGTAGCCAAACCATTTAAACTAATTCGTGACTGCTGTAACAGGGGAATAGATACAGAATCAGACTGCCACCTTGTCTTTCAATAGATCAGGCTTCCACCAGTCGCCTTCCCTAACTTGCATCTTATCTTGAAAAGGCAACTAACGCTAAGGCGTGTTCAGAGAGTAGGGCATATAAACCTACACTTCTTTTAGCCTTTGCTACTGATCAAGATAGAGGGTAGGCTACCCCAGCTGCGAAGAGAACAAGATTGTAAGATGAAATTTAATAAATTCCATTCATAGTGTCAGCTGATCAAATCACGTGACTCGCTGTGGCGAGTTACTGGCACAAAATGGAGTTGTCCGAGTCCGTGCAAAACGGTCTGCAATACCTTGCAGATTCGGTGAATTTTGACCTGAAAACCTTCACTGCATTTACGGAGGTGGCCTTCGGGAGCCTGGTCTCCCAGTCCGAGTCTGGTTTGGGTAAGAGCGCTAACCAAAGCTCTTTGTCTTGGAACTTCCGGTGCATACTTGACATACTGAGAGTTGGGGGTGTGAAAACGCTATTGAGACTATTTTAACCAGCGTCTGTTGTTGTTACAATGTTGCGGGTACCTAGTGCTCTGCATGGTGAAAATGTTGCATTAAACGTATCATGACGTCAAAGACGGCTGTGTAGGCTGCAATCGACGTTAGGTTACTGATGTTCTAGCATAAATGCTAACTGTATGTGCTAGCTTACTCATTTTCCCCCTTCATGGCTATCACAGAAGGGCACTGGATGGATAAACGATGCTTAATATGCTACTGAACAAAACGCATAGCAGTGCTTTAAATCCGCGTTCGTATTTATAAACCAACAGTGAGAATGATACGCAGCGGCTTGTCTGTAGCCTAGTGGCTGCTGCTACAAGCAGAGGTTGTAACGCTAGGCTGTCACTTCTTTCTTGTTACACATCTGGCTTCGTTTCACTCTACTTGTTTGGATATCTAGGGCTATGTATAAGGTTAACGTTAGGCTACTTCTAAACAAATTAGACTAAGCAGACATGAACATCTGAAAAGAAGATGCATGAGATTATGTCATTTTGCTCCTTGCAGATCACCCACAACTGAAACGCATCGATCAAAGTATACTGAAGCATTGCCATATTGCCACCACAACTTTTATTCTTGAATGTGTGAAGCAGAATGCCGACAAATCCACAATAAGGTAGGCTGTAGGTTATTGCGTTTTGTGATCCTGATATGTGTTCAATGAAGAACAGAGAGTTGAAATGCTTTGTGTAATTGATGCAGCTCATGCCTTGAGGATGTCTCATTTGATGCCGAGAGGATAGACGTGTTTTACAGTTCCTACCAGGTGACTGATTGATTGTCTTGGAGTATAAATTAGACTACATTCTTGACTAATAATTCTCAGTATGTCCCTTGGGAAAATGTTTTCCTGACATGTTTTTATTATCATCACAGCACCATAAAAGGAGTCTGGAAAACCTTTTGGAGAGGCAAGTTGCATTGTTTTCACACTGACAAGCAGATGTCATTCCGAGCCTGGTCTAAGTTTTTCCCACATCTTAAGTATGGCTAAAAAAATAAGCTAGTGTTTGTAGTGCAATTTTGCATTTTACAGAAGCTTACTAACAAACAAAACAACTTGTCTCAACTTCTTGATTATGTACTGTGATAATAACATTACTGAAAGTAGCCTATTTTTTGTTACTCTGCCTGAGATCAGAAACGTGTGTAAGGGACATGCCTTTAAATGGTAGGCCGACTCTGATTTTCTGCTTTAGTGTTATTCCAGTGTTATAGGCTACACACTTCCATGGAAAGAAGACTCTCAAAGTGATTCTACATTGGAACACAATGATGTGTAGGCCTAGGCGATTGATTTTCCCCCAGTCAACAAAGTTGAAATTGCAGGTTTTTCTTTTACAGTATCGGGGGAAGTCCCTCTCACATAACGGATGTGTTATGGCGACTAGACTACTGTATCAAGGTATAGCTCATTTGAGACTTGATTAACTGACCTCTTTTAGCAAATAACATTGCATACACTATAATTTTAAACACATTGATGTGCCCCGTATTTCAGAACAGTCATGTTCACAAGGTCAACCAGCCGTCCTATTTGATCACCTTTCACGTGGAGGTACAGTATGAAACAGGATTGTCCAGAAATAGACCTTCCTTCGCAAGATATACTCCTTTACTAAGTGGTGTTTCATTTTTTAATAGAATGGTGACAAAGGAGGATCCTCGAAAGAAGTTAATTTTAATTGCACAATGGAACAACTTCAGGTATTTCTCGGATAGGCAATACACTAGGCCTTATTACTATAAAATCAGCGTGTTCTAAACGAAATGTTTCTTTGGCAAAGCTTTGGACTTTTAAAGGCTTTGGAGCTTGACTGATTTATTTCACATAAATTGATTTATGAACATTGTTAAGCATTGTACTGTTTGTTGTCCAGATGTCCTCTAAAATCTGACAAGGTCACGTAACCCAAGTAACCTAACCACAGAGAAAACTGTTTCTGCGAAGAAGTTGCAAATTTTTTTAATGATATAAAACATGTCTATTTTGATATGTGCAAGAAACACAGATGTTATCAGTTTCACCACGACATGTTGTTTATGTGCTTCATTTTGATTTGTTTAGGCTGTTGTAGCTTACCGTCAATTTGTACCATATCGCTTATTCCTGCAGATTGGCCTCCATGGCCTCCAATTTATTGCGGACCTTGTTCACTTAAAACTATGGTTTAAAGCGAAACGATTTATTGACAACATCTCTCTAGTGACTCAAGGGTCGATAAAACGTAGCGAAAGCCTTACTCCAGATAACACTGCTTGACTATTTTGTTGCTCAACATCACACTTCCATTATCCTCTTATCAGATGTGACTGAAGTCGCTTTTACAGGATGACCTGTCCGAAATCGCTAGTCTGTGTTGAGTGTGGCCACCTGCAATATCAACTGTTGTATGTCATTTTAGGATTTGGTGGGGAAGATGAAGGACGCTGCAAAAAGTTTGGAAAAGGCGACACAGGCATGAGCTCAACATGTGGTCTGGAGAGTCTTAAGAAATTTAGTATTTAAAAGATATGTTTTCCATGCCTTTTTTTCTACACAAGAAAGAATGGATGCACAGATACATTAACATTGTCTTGGTCAATACATGTTGATTAATAAATACTCATTGTTTTTAAAACCATCTTTTGCATATTTTGCTATTAAATCTTTTCTTGAACATTCATTGGCATTTCTGTCTATTTCAGCAATATGAAATCAATAACCTATAGGCCAAGGCCTATTCATTTGCTCGTCCGGTAAACTTCACAAAAGACTGAAGAGTGTTGTTGACAGTTTTCATTTAATTAAAAAAAATATTAATGTGCACGGTTACTATATCTTACGTACACTGGCTTCGATCGATGGCATGTCCTTGCATGGACGAGCGAAGCACTTGGATGTCCGTAGCCTTCAGTTTTAGGCTGTGCTAAACTTTGTGCATTATACTAAGCCATACTGCACTAGATGTCTTGTGAGACATCTCAGTGAAATGCCTCTAGTAACTGAGCAATGTAAGCTCTCGTGGGTAAAGGTCTTGATCATAAAGGGCAAAGAGCAAACCAGTCGATATCATACGCTCAGCTGTGCACTGACGTAGCCTACACCGGCATCGCTTACGCATGCCATAGACATCTGTTTATGGTCTCTGGAATAGGATTGTGCTTCAGCCTTATACTAGATTTTGCTAATCTAATTAATGCAATTATCATAAACTTTGGCATAAGCTTGGGTCCAACAAGTATTCATCTCCTCCAAAGATTTGTGATGTTTTTTGTATGGAAAAAATATGCCTGATTGCGTAATTGTTATAGCGCCGAGACATTACTTATGCGTCATTTTCCATCTAGCGTAAAGTGTCAAATTTAAATGTTGACTGTAAACAGGTAAAAATATGCACTAAAAAATACTCACTATTACACCGACACATATTCCCAGGCCACCCTTAAGGAAAAGACCACGTGACGCGCGGGGCGGTCGAACTACAAGCCATTTTGGGGACGGTGTCAGTTTCCACTGAGCCATCAGCGCAGCATTTTTCAAACGGCCAATTTCAGACCGAAGCTCACACGGAACGTAATCTTCCATGTTCATTCGGGCAAAGAAAGGACATAATCATTCGCTTCTCTGAACCATCCGCTACCCACAAGTGCAGACTGGGTGAAAAGAGAGGGGTTTTCTTTACGAAAATGAGCTCCGGTCTGGCTTACCCTTATTGCAATTGACAGCGTCTGCAGCTCTTTTCAAGATGGCCGCTTGGCTCGCATTCATTTTCTACTGATCGACTTCTAACTTTCATTGTCTGAACACCTTCAGTTTTCACGACCCACACCACAGCTAACTGGTATGTATTATTCGTTATGTCCTCTTACCAACGAAGATTTTCTGTTTTTATACGTTCATATTATGCCATTCTATATACATTAGACTGCTACGTGTGCTGGATGCGAGGCTCTGTCTGGCGATCGCGCACCTATAGTGTTCATATCAGTGCCGTTTGAAATGTTTGTTCTGTTCTCGCGTATACCCTAATATCGAAGCATAAAGATAATAGAAAATCGTTGTTTTGCATCTGTGCATTCTGTTTTTTCTTTATGCATGGAGTTTGGTGGTGTTGTTGTACTAAAGTTATTGATGGAACCTAGAGCTTCCAGCAAATTATGATCGAGACTGGTCAGATGTTCGAGGTACCAACCTTCTGAACGTTATCCTACTCAATGAAGTATTGCCCTTTTGCTCCATTTTATAGAAATACGATCTTTAGGGTCTTTTTAAGTGTTGGACGTCATTGCCTTTGACAGATGTCTACCTGAGATTATTTTATTAACTTAAGTTCATCCCCTGTCGACCTTGTGTTGACCACACAGACATCTTCACGTTTCAAACTAAACTTTTTACATGCCTGACGATAGGGAATTAATACAATCCTGGTAAACACAGCCTTCACTCCATATGAAAGATTCACGGGGTCTTACTTTCATCATGCTGTTAATGGTTTAAAAACAGAATTATGATGTTTACCGTCGTATGTGTTGAGACTCTGCTGTTCCTCTAGTGTGCGTAAAAAGCATGTCATCTTCCTCAGATTGTACAGAAACGTCTTCTGGGATTTATTAGTCTAGACATGCATGTGTGAGGCAACGTCCAGTTACAATTTCTTTGTGCAAATTTACAGTATCTCACCAGAGTGTGGTTGCGCTTAGCAAAGTGAATGACAGTTGAGTTTTTTCTGGGGTGAAGGTCGCCCTTGTGGTTCCTGGTAGAAAGTCTGTTGACAAAGCTACTTTATGTTAGTAAGCCATTATGCTGTAAATTATGGTGCATTATGTCTTTTCCATGGGGTTTATACATCGTTGTGTTTTTGCACGTTTAAGAGCTGAAGAATTGACTGACTTCTAAGTTGTATGCATAATGACATTTTCATTGGTTTAGTATTGTTCAAGAAATTCTGTGAAGAAAGAGGCATTGATTAACGGTTTGCTCTTCTTGGATAATGGAACACCTTTGTTTCAAGTGCCGCAGACAACCCGGGATGGGGAAACATGTTGGCTGGCTTTTGACATCGCCTAATGCTGAGACCATGGCGTGAAGTAATTGACAACTGTCCATAAAATCTAAGCTTGTTTTGCATTGCT
>JASCQX010000075.1:14677567-14691615 GCA_030264415.1 Sardinella fimbriata
AAGTGTTTTTTAGCCATTTTTAGCCACTTTTTAGCCATTATTCTAAATAATCCAGGAAGACGCTGATTGATAATGATAGACCAAACCAAAGCACCCATCTCCAATTCCCCGCCAGACTCACCTGAAGTAGGAGCTACAGGTGGCCAGCACCATTTTGTGGCAGGGGAACTCGTTGTCCTCCACCAGCAGAGTGATGTCGGTGAGGAGCTTGTGCTCGTAGAAGAACTTGAGCTGCTCCAGCACGGAGACAGCGTAGTCTGTGTTTACCGGCCGGCGCTCTCCCAGATCCGACATGCTTGCGTCCCATGAGTCGCGCCCCAGCTTCAGGAGTCTAGCGTGTGCCGGACCGAACCGGACCCCAAGCCCAACGGGAAAAAAAAAAGATAATAATAAAACTTCAAAACTGGGGAATGGAAATGACGTTGGGGAGGAGGGAGAACACCGTCACTCTATGGGGAGACACCGTTGATCCAATAGAAAAAACAAAAAACAAAAACAGATTTCAAATGTCCTCTGAAAACTCTGCAGGAAGACAAGAGGCCGAGGAGGTCAGGCAGACTGCACTTACTCCCCCACTTTCCTCTCCATCCTTATTGCTTTGACCAGAGGGGCTGGGATGTGTTCTCTCTTCAAAAAAAAAAACATAACCCACCCCCCCTGAAAAAAAAAAACGTCCTCTTGAGTTGCCGTGTCAGCTTCAATGCAGCTTGGCCCGAGAGCAGAGGGAGCGGCTGGGTCGGTGCTAATCGATGCAGTAATTCCCTCAGTCAGAGCAGAGCGTCTGGACTGGGCTGGCTAGCGCGTCCGCTGTCTGCTGTGAAGGTGAGGGGGGCACAGGAGCTGGAGGTAGAGAGGAGGCAAAGGCATGCGGCTACATCAGTGCGTCTCCACATTCACTGTCCTGTGGGCGAAAAAGGAGGACATACAGACATGACATTTAGACAACTGGAAACTACTGGACATCACAAGCATGCACCAGCCTTCTGGGTTAATAGGCTTTTCTATTAGCTTCCGTTTGAGTAGCCGAGATCAGGACAACAAATGGAGAACGCTTCATTTCAACTCTGCAAGCCATGAAGTATCCAACAGAAATGACAAGAAAACCACACACCGATTCCCCAAATGAACCTGAAAAGCTCCTTCAGATAAACAAATAGCACTGTTTCCCTCCTCCTCTCCTCTCCCCTTGCCCTCAGTCTGCCTTTCTGGTACCATCTCCTTCTCACTGTCAACTCAGCACATATCCGGGATCCCTTCCGCATAAGAAAAATGCGCAGTCAACAGTCCTGGGCTGTTGGCAGGTCATCTGCTAGCCTTCCACCCCCTACATCACTGTATCTTGCTGGCTGAGCCTTCAGCCAGTCCACCCTGCCAGCTAGCCGGCAGAACTGTGGGTGTGTAATAGAACAAGGCGCAGTAATGCACAGGCACAACGTTAGGAAAACACTACTCATCTACAAGTCATGTATAATATCATCTGTCTGCTGCTCGATGACATTTGCTTAAAGCCAAATGGGTGCATGCATTCTCTTTAGGTAATGGTCAAGCCACCATCAATGCGTCCCAACTGAGTACTGACACACAGCCAAACACACTGCGCTTTGATATTTCATGACAATGGTCCAGCCAACTGTCCAGTGACTTCTTCTGAAGCCTATCAATTTGGCTTCGAGTACAGGCCATGTGCCCTTCATGGCAAGCTTCCATCTTCAAGTCGTTTGAAGCATTCGATTTTATTTCTATTATTAATCTGTCGAGCAAAATAAGACATCAATATGAAATTGATACTGAAAGAAAGACTTTGCCTGTCCACATATTTACAATTAAGAGACCGAAAGCCATATCAGTCGCTGGCTTCCGGTTATAAATCCTAAGCAACAACCGCCACGAGTCAATCAATGCGTCTGTCCACATTTCTCCAGCATGCGCCAAATACTTCGAGTGGACATACTAATTGTTACTATGCTGTGCATCATCAATGGCCACTACGTTCTTGCATACGGCGTTGTGTTTCCCGCTAGGTGATTAACATGATCTTATCTTTCCGGCTATCGGCAGTATCAAGTCAAGAAAGCTGGTAGACCGTTAGCAGTCTACGATGGCTAACGAATACACTCAGAGCACGACATAAAATGCTAGGGCTTTTCTCACAATGAAACCGAGTGTTAGTTCACATTACAATGAACACAGGTTACAAAGTCAGTCACGACATACCTGATTATGTCGTTCACGTTGGTGGCTATGTTTACGCTCAAGCACAGTTGGGAGGCGAGTGTGATGCACGACTCCATTCCCCTTAACCGACTGATATAATGTTAACCATATGGCTTGCCGTGGTATTGACTATTAACAGGATCTTCATATATAGACTATACCAATCGATTTATTCTGTCAGCTATTATTAGATTACATCAAGTGAGAATCAAAAATTAACCAACAAATCACAGTTAGCTGAAATTAACATTAAGCTAACATTAGCTTCGCCTGGTTAGCAAACATCGCCAAGGATGCCACCTTGTCTGGGAATACAGTGTTGGTTAATGTAATTTTTTAAATGTATGGACAATTGTAATTTTTGCAAGTTATTTTCGAAAGAACGCAATGTACCAAAATTCATCACAATCGGAAAGCTGTGTGGCTAACTCTACGCCAGGTTTCCTGAAAACATCCGTCCCCACACCGCTAGTTAGCCTTCTAGCCATACAGTGAGTACATCAGCTAAGTAGCTAGCTAGCTAACACTTAACGTTAGCTGGTCACTGCCCCATTTTCACCCACCACCAAAAACATCCAGTACCCCCACCCCTTCCCCCAAACATGGATTATCGAAAAGGCCTTAGCCAGCTGGCTAGCAATGTATTATTAAATCCACTAACCACAACGTTACCTTTCACGAGTTATATTTATACACCCCTATTCTTTGATGGGTTTTGCCGGGTGTCGGCCACTATACAGTATTTCCACCAAAGCAAGCGTCCAGCTATATTTCAATAGGATCAACAGAGACAAATCAGCAGATGCGGCGGCTGCTCTTCCCTTCCGGGTCCCCCCTTCTCGGACAGACAAGACATAACGTTACACCCACGCATAAACCTAACCAGCTAATGTTACATCAATAAATTACAACTCATCAGTCCACTCAGGTAATCTGCTAATACCACATTTTGGATATTTGTGACATAGATCACAAAGCATCCGAGTGTTAGCCGTCATGCTAATTAAACAGCCAACGTTAACTTGCATGGAGAGAGGCAAGATTATGCATTAGCATAGGGCTGTTACTAGCCAGCTGTCTACACTTACGACGATACCGCTGGAGATCGATAGCCACCTTGATAGATAGCCCAGCTAGGTAGAGACCGTTACATTGATGATAGGCAAGTGACTCAAGCCATCATGGGCATATATCAATCCTACACATTTCCTTTGATTATCTGAAAAGACATTATGTCTTACTGTAAGAGATGTTTCCATAAATGTGGGTTATCTTCCAGCCGTTAGACAAAGTATGAGCTCCGGAAGCCGAATTTACACAATTACGGCGAGAGGCGACTAGCAGGAAGGCTCTATTAGCCGCGCAAGCGCCTTACAAGACAACTGGGGCTAAACGAGGATACTGGGCATGCGCCCAAGATTTGTTTTCACATCCGTAAGGATTGCCTGCCCTCTGGTGGAAAATAATAATAAAAACATTGTCATTATTTTTGCATAGACGAACATCAGAAATGTTCAAAGGCGTGACAAAAAAAAAACAATATTGTTGAGATAGTGAACGTCACATAGAAAATGCCTTTGGGACTAGGCCTGCAATTGTTTCATGTCATTATTTATAAATTAGTGCGAGTCTTTAACCTGAAGTGTCAAATCATCAATCAGGAAACAGGTGTGTATTATAAAAGTTACTGATTGCTTTGAAAGTCTAATAGAATTTCTCTGACACAGATCCTTGTAGGCTACTAACCACGACAAGGTGGCAACAGAATCATATTTATGTCTATTTTAAGTAATTATATAAAATCACAATTCCTCTCCGTTTTCTTTTAATTTCGCAGGCTGGTGTATTTTTGCGGACAAACTGAAATATGGACGGTAATGCTTTAACGTAGTCTAACCTAAATGATTGAAGTAGGCCTAGGCTAAATGTAGAAATTAACTGCCAAAGTTTAGTGTGCGTGCAAGTCAAGTCCACAGGTCTATCTCAGTTTGGCTTTGGTAGCCTCAGTTTGTAGTAAGCCTACTGTGTAATTGCTATTCCAACGTATTTTTTTGCAGAGCCGAATCAGTCTTCACAGTCAACGACAAGTGGTCAGTCGCAGCAACGGCCTGTCAGTCATTCAAGACCATTTTTCTATGTTCAGCCACCATCTCAACCCTATTATACATACCAGCAGTGGCATGCAAACAACAACCCATACAACCATTTCAACTTCCCCGGATCAGGTTTGGTCACTGCTGGTTTACTACCATGAGAGACTAGGCTCTGTTTACAGCTCTATGATGTAAATGTGCATGTCTTGTTGTTGTTGCTCTCAGCAGGTTTACCCTTTGGACGCACATACTTCTCACCCTACTCTTGTATGCAGTATCCAGGCTATGTCATGCCCCATGCTCCAGTGCATCTCCTTGACTACAGAAGAATGTGTGACCCTCACTTCAACTCTGCTGCGTATGACGTCGTCCGTCGCCAGCATTACCATGGCAATGTGTCGAGGGAGACTACCTGCTCGGGTGCCCAGACAGACCCCAGTGATGCTTTGAACAAACTGATTGAGTGCCTGGATAAACTCCGTGCAAGCGAGACCTCCCCTGAACGGGAACTAGACTCTGGGGTCGTCTCTCAGGCATCCGGAGGCTGTTCGCCAAGAGAGGAGCCCAAAAAAGAAGAGCCGGAAGAGGGTAGGAAGCAAGAGATGTCACACACCCAGACTCGAGCTCCTCCTGGGGCCTTGTTCAATGATGCCTCTACAGCTCTATGTGCACTGGATACGGCTAAAGGCCAACGGGAGGGCTGGTCAATGGATTCAGATGGAGAGCCACCTCTGGATACTTCATCTCTTCACGAGAAGCAGGAGAGCCTTGAGGAGGATGAGGAGAATAACAACGATGCCCATTTTCATCAGTGCCATACTGAAAAGAAAGACTTGACCTCTGACCACCAACAAGCTCATTCTATCTGCTGTGGAGAAGGAAAGAACTCCTCATCTGAGGGGTTCCATTCTCACCCTGACTCCAGCAAAGGGCCGGAAGACGGCTCAACACAAGGCACTCAGGAGGCGAGCAAGAGGGCAAGCTCCCACAGTGAGCCAAGGACGGCCACCAGGGGGTCGGATGAGGCAAATGACGTCGATGACCACGACCTGCCCTACCGGGTTGTCCGATTGCCGTTTGGGAAGGTGCTGTCCACTGGAGCCCTTCAGAAGGACATTCCTGTGAAGGCCCCCGCAATGCCTCCACTGTCCCTGGGCAACCCCTTCTATTACAGCTACTGTGCTCCACAGCTGGCCCAGGAGCGCCTGAGCGTTCTCAGCCCCTCGCTGGACGAGCTGTCCTCGAGGGACGAGATGTTCTCCACCGACCTTGATGACATGGATCTGTTCCCAGGCCATGTGTACGCTGGGGGAAGGCGGCCTGAAGTGACAGGTGTGGAGGTCCAGAAGCCAACACTGACTGAGGGTGACACTGTGTGCCACAGGAAGTCGAGGTGCACCACGTGTGGGCTCAAGCTGCCCAAGAAGACAGTCACATCGGAGGCCTGCAGCTCTGGAGCTTATTGTTGTGATGCCCAAGCAGACTTGGATGGTGGGGCCATGTCTGAAGATGAGAGAGACTGCAAAGCCTGTTTGAGAAATTGCAGGAAGAAGTCCCCCACCTGTCGAGCCCTGAAGTGCATATGCCTCCAACAACAGGCGAAACCTAAATCCAGGAGGCTGTACTGCAGACAGAGAACCAATCAGCAAGGACAGTCCGAATGTCAGGCTTGCGACCGAGACCATTCTATGCACAAGTGCTGTGAAGAATTGGCTGCCCTAACTGAGAGGAGCCACAGACATGACTCCAGAGAGGAGCAGCATAGACCATACAGGGGTAACCAGTTCATTCAGGATTGGACATGTTTTGTGAATTCAGTATTGCCTAGAAGTTTATATCTTTATTCATCATTATTTTCCATGGCTTTTAAAGTTAGGCCTATTCCCTCATGGTGTGTGTTTGTGTTTGGATTTTCCTTCAGAGAAGAAGTGGAGAGAAGGTGAGGGCCTGCACCAAGACTGTCAAGTCACTGGAGGTGGAAAGGGTTTGATCAAACCACCATGGGTTCAACCTTTACCACAGAGACAAGGTACTTTTTTTTCCTGGATTACTAAAGAGCTGCCATGACTTCATTAATTATAGTATAAAACTCTCGAGTTACATTGAGAAACCAATCTGTTTTATTGCTATAAATGCTGGCTAATGTTACTGTAGACATCAATGACCAGGTTCTTGCACAACAATAAAGCCTTGTCCAAGACTGTGAAGGACCATTTAAAAAAAATTCCCTTTGAAAAAAATCTTAACTTGAACTAGAGTTGATTTACGCTTTGACTCTAGCAGTGCTGCTAGCCGCAGCCGCCTTTGTCCATGTAATTACTTCAGTTAGGCTGCAACTGGCTAAGGAACAAAAGTATCGACCTTAAATCACTCCTCTGGAACAAACTGCCCATACGGGAAATGGTTTTGTTTATTTATTATTTTATGAATAATTCAATTAAAAATTTCAGGGAAAAGGGTCCAAAGGAGATTTGTGACTAAGCCACAACAGTGTCTGAACTCAGAGGAAACTCAAAACCCAGAGGACAACGAGGAAGGGGATGATGAAGAGGGAGACGACGAAAGAGAGGAAATAGAGCTGCCTTAGTATCGGGGGAATTGGTAAAATGAAGCAGAGAGAAGTTGATAGTAATACAGTATGTGCAAAGCCAGTAAAATGTGACTAACCCATTCTGTCTTCCTCAGGGAGCACTGACGGGAGGAGCTTGAGGTCCACAGAAATGCACAAAAGATAGTAGTGGGTAGATTTATGGAGGGTCACCGTAATCACTAAAAAATGCACAGAATATATAATAGGAATAATAATGATAATATAATAATCTGATATTTGAGTTTTTGATGTTCCTCACCCTAGTCTTGTATAATATGCGGTATTACAATGTTTTGTTTTTTATTATTATTTTGGTGTAATGTCACTATGACACAATGACACTTTATGACTTGATTTTTTTTATCGTAAATTTCCCCAGCTGTAATGCTCTGCAGTGAAGGTGGCATTAAAATGTTTGCAGTTATCACAGATTTGAATCCTAAGTTTTGTGTTGAACTCTGCTCCACATTTGTATATTTATTGTGAAACTATGCCTATATTATTGAACTGCTTACTATGATGTATATCTGAGCTCCATGGCTTTGAAATCAAAGTTGCAGCCCCTGAGTAATAAGATTGGTTGTTTAGATATTGCAAATATGTTTGTGTATGTGACTTGCATTAAATTTGTCATTTGTGCAGAACCTTTCCCACTTGGTTTTATATTGCAAGCTTATTGAAGCTTATTAAAGATATATGCAAGTGACAAGAAGATATAACTTTCTTTAAACATAGGCTTGGTGTATAATCCCTGTAAAATATTTGATGTAGTTACAGTATGCTAAAAAGTAGTTGAGGTGCTCTGTAAATTCATATCCTGTCACATCCAGGGCTGCGTTTCTCAAACGTTCTCAGTGATAAGTAGATCTTAACATTTGCCATTTACTATACCTTAAGATCATCTTAGCACTAAGAATTTTTTGGGAAACATGACCCAGGACTGGGTTTCCCAAAACAATCTTAAAGCTAAGATGGTCTTAACGTATGGTATGCCATTTGCTATACCTTAAGATCTTAGCACTAAGATTGTTTTGGGGAAACCCAGCCCAGTAGGATTCATGATCATTAGAACAGATATCAGTCTTAATTGCAGGATCAATGCAAAAAGCCCTCCAAAAGCATACCTTGGATTGCAATGACATCAATTTGATGTGAACCTGTAGGATTCCCATCATTGTTTGGCTTAATGCTGAAATTCTTAATTCTGAATATTCTTAAAATATCTCCTCAAAGTGTATGGCAGCCAGGAAAGTAGTTAAAAAATGTGTGTGATGATTTTTCAAACCTCTTTAAAGATGCCCCCTATATTTGTGTTGCATGCTACCATAAGAGAAGTAGGCAGAACGTATTTGATGTGTAGTGGGCCTTCAATATTTCTGGGGTGTTTAAATGGTTTTTCTTTTGTATTTTGGCAAAATTTGTGCATGCACATTAGGGACTCTGAATCCCATTACTACAAAGAACCAACCATTTTAGATAAACAGTGTTGTATGGTAGCCATGAGAAACAGCGCAATTGGCAAATGATCATAACATCCATTTGCATCAAGCAATTGACCACTAATTGTCCATCAGCTGGGCTGAGTCCTGCCTCCCCACCTCCAGATTGGTGTGATTTGCCAATTTGCCAATTTTCATCATTTGGATGGCCAGTCAGCTTCCCTCAACTCATTTACCAAGTGTTTAAAGCCAGAGCTATACCAGAGCATTGTTGTTTGTCTTCATAACGTCTGACATTTGCATTGCAAGTAGGTCTGATTTCTTGAATGGTAGTGTCACTGTTTGCAATTGGAGCAAAGAAGAGAACATCATTGAACTTGGTTTGAAAGTTGTTTGGTAAATCTAGCTGATCTCACATTTTCATTGTCTTGTGTGTGTTTGAGTTGTATTCTGACTTGTCTTTTATGTGCCCCTAATCAAGTCCCACTTGTCCTCCTCCAGAGACATGGCAGCTACAGCTCAGCCTGCCCAAGCGCCTCGCCACCCTGCCCCTGGGCCCTATGGGGGCCCCCCTCCTGAGGATCCACACCAGCGCACACGGCCCTTCTTCTACGTGCAGCCAGCGCAGCCTTACCTGCCTTATCAATGGCCTATGCCCTACCCCCCCTACTGTGGCTTTCCTGGGATGGGTAAGTACACTCCACATGCTCTGTGTTCCATTCGTTGCCAAACTGTCCCAAATTTGACCTTTTGAGCCTGCAAAACAAGCAGTTTGTGTTTGCCTCCTTCGTGACGTGTCTGTGCTTCATGCAGGTTACCCGCCCATGATGGTCCCCCCTTTCCCTCCCAACCCCTATGTTGATGCCCCAGGCTACATCATGCCTCATAGCCAGTTGCACCTAGTGGACTACAGACGCATGATGAACCCTCACATGGCGCCAACGGTGGCCTACCAGGCCCGTCGTTTCCGCTACCAGCACACCAGCAACCCACGAGTGATGGTGAGCTCAGAGGTCCAAACCGAACCCACGCTTGGCCAAGGCCAAACCCCGATCCGGAGCGTCTCGAACAGGCCAGATGGCCCAACTAACTCAGAGTCTGGCAGGGAGACGTGCTTCACCGGCTCTGCTTCCGCCTCCACATCCACGTCCTCGGCCTCATCTACTGAGGTGAAGACCCCTGAGCGCGTGGAGCCAGTGGTTATGGCCACATCACAGCAGCCAATCAGCAGCACGTTCGTTGGCTCTGCAACTCCGAGAACCACGGTGATCCAAGACCACATTCTGTTCCAGGCTGAGGAGGTGCAGATCAAGTGCAGCGGCACCATAGCGGACGTGAAGATCGCCCGCTGTGAGGAGACTACAAAACTGGTGACTGACACGCATGCAGCCGTGCTGCACTGTGATGCTGGAGTCCCATGCATACCAGTGGCCGGAGCAACCCAGAATGCAGAGGAGCCGAAGGAAGGAGCGGAGGTGAAGAGCATCCCTGTTGTAGGTGAGGCAGCCCCTTGTGAGGAGCCCTACCTGCCACCCTGCCCAGACATCCTCCTGACCGGAGCCTCCCCATCCACTGGCCCCAGTGAGACCTCCCCTCCAACAGAGGGCACCACTGAGACAACGGACACTCCCGATACAGCCGCTGTACAGTTTACCTTGACTAATCAAGCTGAGCAGGTCATCAGTGAAGTGGGCTCCTCTGTAGTGGCCTGTGGAGACCTCAAGCTGTCCGCTCAAGATGACCTCAGCAGAGATGACCTCACAAAAGAGGACTACGACCTCTTCTCCAGCAGCAAGAACCCCCAGTTCAAGATTCTGCACCTGCCATTTGATCTGCAGTACGGGGATGTGCAGCACCTGGAGACCTCTGTGTGGTCCGTGGAGTCGCTGTTGCCGTACGTGCCAACCAGTGAGTGGCTCATCCAGAACGGCCTGATGACTCCCCAGAAGGGGGCCCTGAGCCCCGTAATGGAGGACGCCCCATGTCCGACCCTTGAGCCAGAAGCCGATTCCCTGCCGGAAGGGCAGCAGGCTGCGTCTGGAGCCGGTATTGAACCTGACCCACACGACTCCATGACCTCATTGGAGTCTCTGCCTCCATACCTCCCATCTCCTAGTTGGCTGACCGACTTTGGAAATGTCTACGTCTACCACAAGATGCAGCCCAACGTTCGCCAACAGCTCGGCCTCCATGGGGACGTCTCTCCAGACAAGACTGGTCAGGATCTCAAGGTTGGGCAACACGCATCCCAGACCTCTTCAGCTCCTCCTTCCAGACGCCGAGAGGAGCACAGCAGACACAAGAGGAGGACTGGAGGCACCAGCGACATCTCTGATCACGAGTGCCAAGCGGTGTCCTCCCACGGAGAGGGCTTGCTGTCCCCACCCCCCCACGCCTCTCAGCGGTGCGTGTGCGTCCGCTCCCTCACCAAGCGTGGAGCGGGCGCTTCCACTAGTCCCACTCCCAGTATGAAGCGCCACAAGCATCCTCAGCCTCAGCGAGACACAGCCAAATCCCCGGGCTTTGCCACCTGCAAGTGCTTGCATGGAAGTAGGTCCAAATCCTCAACCAAAGGATCTGGCTCGGATGTGCCTGGACGTTTGAATGACGAGGACGACACGACTGAGGGCGAGGCCTCTGAGAACAGCCTGCGTCCCAAGAGGGCCTCCGAGTCCAGGAAGGTCCAGTATGTCTGCCGGCACTCCGATAACTGTCCCGTGGCCCAGCGGCCCAAACTCCGAGAGCAGAACTGCTCCTGCGACATGCCCAAATGCAACCACCTTTTCTCTGGGCCAAGGGAGGGCAGTGGGCCACGGGGGGACTCTGGCTGGCATCGAGGTGAGATGGACCCTGGGATGTCCACCGGAGAGCGACACAGAATTGCAGAGCAGAAGGGAGGGGCACAGAAATGTCAGCCTGGTAAGAAAAACTGCCCTTTGAACCCCCACATAAATAACTGGTGTTAAAAGCATTTGGTATAATGTGTCTGCACCCATAGAGAGAACATGGAGAAGACCATTGGTCTATGATCCAGAAACCTCCAAGAGTTTGAACAATCAGAAGAAACCACATTCACAGTCACAAGGTAAGGTCATTTTTTTTTTTTTTTTTTTTTTTCCGATCAAATGAATTGTGTGGAGACAAAAATGCTTCATAATGTGTCTAATCTGTTTTAATTTGACTTTCTGCAGGAAGTCACAGAAAATTCACTCGATGCTGATTAACACTATACCACATAAAATGGAGTGAAGGCACATTTTAATCACAAGTGTTCATATTTAATTTAGTCTCTTTGAAAAGGATCTTATTCACGACAATTTCACTCACATTTTACAATGAATAAATTAAGCACTTTTTACAAAAGCATGGTCTTCGCCTCCTCTGTCTCTGCAGCATTCTCTAAAGTGATTGTGATGTCCCCTGTCTGAGCCTTGGTCAATCCAATTTTTTTTTTCTTAGTCTGGTCCCTTTTGGTTTATTTCTTTTTACTACCATCTCTAAACAGCAGGTGGAACTGTAGCTACATCTGCCAGTGTCCTGTTATTTACATCAGTGTTCATCTCTTACATTTCCATTTAAACTCCCTTAACTGTACTTTTTTTTTTTTTTTTTTTTTCCCCAAATTTGCACAAAGGCATGCCCCACTAGCTGAACTACAGCGATACTTTTTCAACCTGTCTTTATGTGATGTGTTTAAGTGTAAGTGATCATGACCATTTTCTTTCACATCAACCTGATGACAGATTTCTGTGGCACTATTGTATGATCTCTAGTCATCAATCTCTTATCCAAGAGTCAGTGTCGACACCAAGTCAATTTAGACCCCATGTTTTGAAGTTGGGATCTGCTGCCTCTGTTGTTTTTGCACTTGGACTGGGAGCCAGTGGGGAAATGAGGGAGACCAGACATGGAAGAGAGGCTGTGAAATGGAGTTTACATACCCTTGCTTTTAAAAGTTTCTGTCAGCAATATGCATCACTTTCAGTTCAGTTTTCTCCCGACCCATGGGTCCTCTGAATTGGAGAGTTTTCCATGCGGGCCTCGCCTGCCATATTCTCTCCTGCTCAGTGCTCTTATGTTGTTGAGGCTAATGAAGAGCAATGTATTTCTGTGGGCAAACGATGCGTTGGGAACTGGAGAGCTGAGTGAGGAGGGACGAGAGACGGCTGGAGGACAGACCGCTGATCAGTCAGCTCTCATGATTTCCCCTTTGATTCGTTTGTCTCTTCCAGAAGGGAAAAGGGGGGGGTGGGGGGGTGGTGGAGCCAGCTCCTTGTGCCTACAAACCATGACTCCTGTTTGTCCATTTGTCAACTCTCATTTGCTGGATGCACAGATGCACTGCTGTGACCTGCAGGGCTCCTCTCTGATGGTCCAGAGAGACGGAGAGAAGACAAAAGCTTGTGCTGCTTGTGGAAAGTCTGAGAAAATAAGCATCTGCTGGGTTTCTTTTGGGCTCTTGTGTGCCTTCAACTCCAGTCTAAAGCACTGTGTTCATTTGTCTCCCAGGCATGCTGTGTTTTGCTGAGTGTGTGTGTGTGTGTGTGTGTGTGTGGATATGAGTGGGATGCCCATGCGGAGTGATCGATCCACAGGAGGTTAAGAGCATCTCTTCACAGGCTTTAGAATTCTCCCACTCCTCTGTGGGGCTGTCGGCTGCATATCTAAGGAGAGAGCCAGGCGCATGTCACAAACACTGAAGACACAAATAATCACAGCGGGTCCCAGATGGGGAGAAAGGAAAGGAGGTGGTGGAAGGTTCTTACTCTTCAGAGAAACAAATAAGTTCTGGAAAGAAATAAAACTTGACAAATGTTTCAAATGGACATTTTGGGTGTAATATTACTCCACGGTCCTGTGAATTATGTGTCGCTTACCAGACATTATTAATAGAATATTTATTTTCTTCCCCAAAAGACTGAGGAGTTGTTGACAATAAGAAAAGCTCCTACCTGCTTGCTTGAGAAGAATGTCTGTATTGCAATCATTTCTGTAGAATAAACCTCAATGAGTTGTTGGACTCACATTACTTCATGACATGGTGAAACAGGATGGTCTTTTATGAATGTATGGTAGGTGACTTTCAGGACCTTGCTCATTGTCAACTAGTAGCCTATAGATCAGGCAAATCCTTGTATTTAACCATTAGGCCAAATGACTGAAAATATCTGAATTAGCTTATGCCATATATTTATCTATGGACCTGCTACATGATAAAGGTAGAATCCGGATGTGCCTTGCACACAATGACCAATAATCATTTACATAGTCATAATTTACCTCAGGCCAGTCGTTTTTTATTTAACCAACGTGCTCCATGGTAAGTAAACACATATGTGAATTCCAAGCAGTTTGTTTATGTGAATCACAGTCAAATAAATCTGGGATCAGATTTAGAGGAAAACAAACCTATGTTTGGGTTAGCTTTTGATTAAATCATGCCTAGACAATGTCTTGGAAATCCCCCCTCTGTACAAAGCAACACAGGATGTGGCCTGTGAAATAGGCTCATGTGGGAGGCTCTTGCAGTGCATACTGTATATGCACACCTGCATCTCCTCAAGAACTCCATGCCTGGGAAGTGGAGTCTGTTTGTGGCCATGGGAGGAAATGATGAGCATTGCGCAGCACGTAATGCAATGCCACTGTGCATGTGTCCATGGGCTATACTACATGTAACATCTCCACCACTGACCACTGAAGTCTCATCAA
>JASCQX010000075.1:14727033-14737081 GCA_030264415.1 Sardinella fimbriata
TGGTGGGGACAAATCACTGATTGCTGAATATTGGTGGGGACACGTCCCTTCCGTCCATGCCAAATCTACGCCCTTGCAGCAAAATAGCGTAGCCGGCGGTTCATTTTTAGGCAGCTCGTTGTACTCCACCACTGCTTCCACTGCAATGTAGATTGTGACGTGCCGGCATTCTCCTTTAAGTGATTGTGAGAATTATGTACTGTTATACCACAGCTTGATCAAATTTCCTATTGTTATCGAAGTGTAAAGGCCCCTCCGGTGCGCGTCGGGAGCCTTATTACCACTTCGAACGTGCATTATTTTTCTATATGTGCACGGCGCGTCGTTTATTTTCCCTTACTTAACCGTGTCATTGTTTGCTTCAGTTATTCTCTTGTGCTATTATTGCCTTTCAGTATAAACATATTGACATTGTTCTTTTCTGGCAGAAAAAATGTGCGGGAAGCTTTCGTTCATCAAACCATTGGTTTTTAATTTAATTATCAACACTTTAAGTCATACAGTATACCTCATTATTCTAGTTTGTATAAATTGTATCACTCTGTTGCACTGGAACTGTTGTTGATGGTGTTGTTGTTCGTGATGATGATGATGATGATGATGAAATAAGTCTTGGTTTCATTTGTGTTTAATATTGGTATATCACATCTCATATAAAGAATGACCATTATGATTAAAGCTCTGCTTAAAAACAGCTGCCCTGTTTCATGTTGCCAAAATGACATTAAAGTCTCATAAACGCATCTTTATTTCATCGTATGTCACTGCTTTTTGTAACCTCAGCCACAAATAAGGGTGGGATCTAGATCCTTCTATATGTACACTGTTATGAGAATGGAATTTTCTTTTTCAATGTCCAGTATATCATGGGAGATGTGGTAATGTTCCATGGACAGAATGGTTAGCCACACTAATTTTAGACCCAACTAATTTTATCAGAAGAATTCTCTTCCAGGGCTGGTGTGGCTGTGTGCACGTCTGTTAGTGGGCCTATAGTATCTGAATGAAGAAGAGCAGGTCTGTGTTTTACTGCTCTTGAAATAGAAGCCCTGAGAAGAGTCTGTGTTACAGCATGCTGAGGGTAGGGTGTTGTAAGGTGTGATGACACACCAGGCTGTGCCTGGACCTGTTCACGATCTACTTGTATTCATAAATGGGCTGCAAAGATATGGGAAGAACTGCATTAAGAACTGACTGTTACATACACAGCCTTAAAGGAATGAGAGTAACCAATAGTGAGGGCATATCTTTGTACAAAACTCAGCTGAGGATCTTAATGTGTTTAAGCAGCCTTGTAAATGTTAACTTGAGAAAATACCACTGTTGGGAAGCGGTTAGTCAGTCTTGAGAAAGAATTTGCAAACTGCTTATACACTGTTTCCCAAACATACTTCCGTGACACTTGCCATGCAGAAGCTGTGCTCAAATTTATCATCAATCTATCAGATTTCACAGTTGCTTCATTTCTGTTTGCCCAATACCTGATTGAATGATGCCATTTGCAAATTTTTCTATAATAAGACTGAGGAGCGCAGTTTTGCCTGAATGCAAATGTGTTGCAAGGCAAATGTGTGGGGAGGTAGGCTAGCAGGTCAGTGAAAAAGTGTGCCACATGAAAGCGATTAGTTTAGTCATAGTCATTTGTGAAGTTGTCTTCATGTTGTTTGTAGAAGATTTTCATGTAACCTGTAGGCTATGCCACATGAAGACCACGAACGCATTTTCTGTTTTAAAAAAGACAATATTTAGTTTGCCATTTTTATTGATTTATTGATTGATTAGTTTATTTGAAAGCCAAACCCCGATTACGTATGTCTGAATAGGCTATAGCCTACCTATTTATTTAGATGCTTCCCTAGTTTACTCAAACAAGCTTTCTCTAGTGGCAATACTGTAAGCTACATGACATGTTCAGTCTCTCTTTGATGATGTTGACTGTAGGCTAATAGGCATACTGTACGTATGTTTATAAGCAGGAAATTATTTATTTCTATGATATATGACTAATGAAGAATGAGTAATTTTCCACGCAACATGTTGGTTCATATCCTCTACACATGTGCATGTAGTTAGATGGGTATGATGTGGAAATATTTAGGGCGGTAACTGGTACTTTTCCTTCTCTTCGCTTGGTGCCAGCTATTTATTTCCTCTCTTGGTGAAGTTGCGTTACTTTTAAAAAGGTCCTTCAAGCACGACGACCGGTCAACTCTAGCAGGTAAAGAGAACATAAACATTTTGTGCAGTTTACATTGAAGGCTACTTTTAAACTAGGTCTATCTCTTTAGAAGCAAACTTATTCTAGACCACAACGATCATTCCCTCACTCTTTTTTATTAGGCTATATAAGAATGGGAGTGTAGCCTACCTACAAGTTTTGAAAACAATAGCTATTATTTCCGACCAGACCATTGCAACATGGTCGAAAACGGTTCATCTGCATTCCGCAGACCGTACAGTAGCCTACTGTAAACTGAAATGCAAAGAGTCGGGACTTCTAGCCTATAGAAACTCATGGGCTGTTGAGAGTTATGCGAATATCCCATAGGTGGTGTGTTCTGAGGCAATGTCAGTGGAGGCTACTGCTTGTGTTATTTTGATATGTTGTACAGCCTCCATATGTGTTATTCTTTGGCCACAGGCTATATTGAAAGCGATGGACAGTATCTAAATATTCAGTAGCCGCTTGGCCTACTTATTTATATAGCCATAATGGCAAAACATTATGAAGGTCCTGTTAGACGAAATGTTTTAAGACAAAATATCTAATTTCCTTTGAGAGAGAGATGGATAGAAAGAGAGAGAAATAAAAGAAGTTTTAAAAGTTGTTCCAGAGCTGTCTCTTCCTACTAACAATAAAAAAAGTCTCTTGAGGTTGTCAGATGCCAGAAGCAAAGGAAATGTTATGCAATGCATTTGTCTGCAATCCCTGTTTGTGACGCATGCTTCAGTCTCTTTTAGCTTTATAGCCTTTCCTGTTGTTAAACCACATTGAAATTGTTAGTAAGTTATTTATTTGTTTTTAGAAAGGTATTTTTTATTCTTTCATTCATGTTATGTACTTCACAGTCTCGTTTAAATCATTTTGTTTTACCCTATAACTCTTGCAGTATCACCTGCGGCTGAATGCATGCACTTCACAGTTTTTAGAGGCTCATTAACTATTTTTAACATACTCTGTTTGTCAATAGGTTTTCTTATGTAGTCGATGTAAAACATTGGTAAACATGTAAATGTTGTGTCTGATAATTCATGATCACCATTCTTTTTTTTGTTGTTGTTTTTTTCTTTTGTTTCCCCACTTGAACACCCTAAAACCTCCCATGAACTCTTGAAGAACAAAATGGCTGATCCCTGGCAAGAAGCAATGGACCATGCAGTGGTTGTAGCCAGGAAAGCAGGAGGCGTAAGTTCTAATGCAAATATAAAACACAGTATTCTCATGTTGCATTAGAGAACATACTGTAGTGGTCAGCGTACAGTATTAGTTTCTAACAATATTTCTCCTTGTGATTTGCCAAGGTTATCCGAGATGCACTTCAGAATGAGGTGAAGATTATGACAAAGAGCTCATCTGTTGACCTGGTCACCAAAACTGATCAAAGGGTGGAGAGGATCATAATCGACTCTGTCAAGGGAAAGTTCCCCTCTCACAGGTGTGACCGCTGGCATGCATTTACTAGTCTATAGAGAAATAATCAGCTTGCACGTTGTGTGTGTGTGTGTGTGTGTGTGTGTGTGTGTGTGTGTGTGTGTGTGTGTGTGCGTGTGCGTGTGCGTGTTTCTTTACTTGACAGTCCATTTACTCCTTCGATAGTTCACAAAATCATTAACATAACTATTGGAAGGCAAGGGATATGATTTGCACATGCACACACACACACACACACACACACTCATAAGTTGCTCCATTAGATCACTAGAACATTCTCTGTACTTTCGTACCTGTACTTTTGCTGCTGGACCAAAGAAAGGTGCATACTGTACTCCAGCTGCACTGTATGTGTTGTATCAGCACACACACAACAGCGTCTGTCGCACATATAAACTGTCCTGTGTTTTGTCCTTGCGTGTGTGATACATATGAGAGAACTGTGCCATGTCATTCTGTATTGATGTGTGTTAGCATGTCTTTAGGCCCACCAGTTGAATGTGTCTCTCTTTCTGCAGCTTTATTGGAGAGGAGTCCGTCGCTGCAGGGCAACCCTGCATTCTAACAGACAACCCCACCTGGATCGTCGATCCTGTGGATGGGACAACGAACTTTGTGCATGGGTACATACATTACATACTGTAACCGTATTCACATCAGTTGAGATCATTCACAGCTAGATGTGGATTGTGCATGGGAACATACATACTGTAACTCTATTCACATCAGCTGAGATCATTTACAGCTTGATTCGCAGTCAACAGAGGAGTTGCTTTGCTTTGCAGCAGTTAGATGTAAAGATGTGATTGTGATTGTACTGCCCTGTCTTAGAATTGCAGTTACCACTAATCTTGATTAAGAGTTGGGTGCTTGGTGAGCAATCGTAGACCTGCATTAGGCCTTCATGGGAACTGGATTGTAAAGGGAATTCCTGAGGAGATACAGTATGCCAACACTGTGTTGTAACAGACAGAGTCAGGCATGCATGGTTGGAGGAGCTGAAACCTGTGGCCCTGCCCATACCTACCATGGGCGGAGGCAAAATTGGAGCACAATATACCGCATGTGTCAGATAATGTGCTGCCATCTGGCCATTTCTCCAAGCAATGACAAGGGTAGTCAGATCTGTGCTTCAAAAGCCGAGGTCTGGAACACATCATAATGCTGCTTAAACAGCTGAGCATTATAGTCATGTACTGCAGTAATGAACAGTAAAGCAGTGCTTCCTTTGAATAGAAGTAATAATGCGTTCCAGCAAACAGCATCTAAAGGCACAAACTTCTCCCCCATCTCTGATAGGTTCCCATTTGTAGCTGTGTCAATTGGCTTCGCTGTCAACAAAGAGGTATGGACAAGCAACATTTTATTTATTAATTTTCAACTGAGCATTCAAAGTGAAATGAAGACAAATGTCATGTTTTACTGATGGATAATTAGTAATGCATGCATCTGTACTATTTGTTTTCTAGCTGGAGTTTGGTGTGGTGTATAGCTGCTTGGAGGACAAGATGTACACAGGGAGGAAAGGCAAAGGGGCCTTCTGTGATGGAGAGAGACTGCAGGTGTCTGACCAAACAGGTTAGCCTTTTGCAGTTAGCATGTCTTCATGTTAAGATTTATGCTCTTCTGAGCAAACAAGTATTGCACAGAAGTGGTTGAATGTGGCTTGATGCCTTTTTTGCATTTCCATCAGATATGAGGAAAACGATAATCATCAGTGAGCTTGGCTCCAACAGAGACCCAGAGGTGGTCAAGAAGATCTTCTCCACCATGCAAAAAATCCTCTGCACCCCAGTGCACGGGTGAGTTGCTTCTCTTTTGAGGAGATGAGAGATTGTCAGATCATGCAGAATTACTCCACTTTTAGCTGAAGGACCACATGACGTGCATCATAGTTCTAATTACATGTCATGCATTAGATCTAAACATGTAGAAAAAGTTTGGGGGAGCTGTGATTCAGCTGGCTACTGTGCCTTTACCATTAGTGGTGGTACCATAGTAGGCCAAGGGTCCACACAGGTACTCAAGTCCAAGTTCAACTTGTGGACATTTCGACCCCCAAAAAAGAAAATGCCTGTTGTTGTTACAAAATTGATTCTAGACCCATTCACCTCTCAATATAATCATTAAGACATATGACATCTTCCTGTCTTTCCTAGGATTCGTGGTTCAGGCACTGCTGCCACCAACATGTGCCTGGTTGCATCAGGTGCAGTTGAGGCCTTCTTTGAGATTGGGATCCACTGTTGGGACATTGCAGCTGGGGCAGTGATCGTGACAGAGGCTGGCGGTGTCCTCATGGATGTGGATGGTAGGGCTGCTGATTATATACCCCTTAAACAATGGCATTGTGTCAGTAGGCTATTGTAATGTTGAGGTAATATTCAGTGGCATAAAAACACTGGGCCCTTTAGCAAGATTATCAAAGCGGCCCCCCTACACAATGCGTGGTGGTGCAATGTCTATGAATACCATTAACAGGTTATTAAAGCAGATAAAATAAATCAGACAAATTGACAGAGGTAGGCTAATTGTAGCACAACAATTGTACAGAATGTACAAAAAAATGATGACGGCACACCATAATGGAGGAAAAAAAAAACACTGGTGACAGCAGCATACCATAACAAACTCATGTGAAAATGGTTACCATTTTCCTCTGGGCAAAGTAATCGATCAAATCCAGAGGATCCAGTTGACGTGCACAGGCATTCTCAATTGACAGTATGGCAAGTGCAGAAAGATGACACACTCCCATTTAGCTCATCAGGTAGCTTGAATGAACGCTCTGTAGAGGCCAGTATGTTGTTTACTGTGTTGCATGTAAGCATGTTCACTACCATTGCCCACAATCCCCTGTCGCAATGTCAACAAACAACAAAATATATAACAAAATACAATTGTCAAAATTGACAAAAATTGTTGCTAATTAATGATCATTGTAATATTTTGTCGTTATTAATTCAAACATATGTATTTACTATCTATAGTAGCTTATTTGGTTGGATATGCTTCAAGAGCCCACCATATACTGTAGTAGGCTAGGAGAATGTGTCTGATTAGCTGACATAGACCTCAGTTAAGTTAGGGTTGGATAGGGTACAGTAGGTAATTAGCTTAGTGATTGTTTAACATGAAGGGGTGCCGGACGATAATCCTAGTTGGGCCATAACTTGCTACGCAGCTGCAAGGAACTGAAGTCCCTGCTTACCAATAGTTACAGTACACCACTGGTAATATTGAAACAATGTTAGTGGTTCAGAAAAAAATAACAGGCGTGTTTTCACCTATCATGTTACGTGCATTGCCATTAACAGCCTTAGCACTGTTGAATATTACAAATATCAAACTTACATTTACTCTAGGGCCTCCTGCCTCTTGCCTTCAAGTGCATAAACTGTAAATAACAGTCTGTTAAGTCATCTCTCGAAGTGCATTCCAACATTGTAATGAAAGTTCATCATTCCTTTTGTTGTTGTCTAGGAGGACCATTTGACTTGATGTCGAGAAGGATGGTCTCAGCAAATAATAAAACAATTGCTGAGAAGATTGTCAAAGAGATAGAGATCTTTCCTGCGGAGAGGGATGATGCACCCATAAAGAAGTGAGGGCTTTATGCCATGTGTCCTACTGTATGTCACTGCCATGTTTTTATTGACTTTCACAACTACTGGTGTCATGTTGAAGACCTGTTACGTGTTGCTGAGAAATTAGTTACCTGCCATTTCATGACATACCACTTTTGAATGTTTTTATTCTTAATGTTATTATTTTTAAACTCTTTCCCAAAATCTTGCTGTTTGCCAAGCAACATTTCACTGGGCATTAGCAAATAGAAAACCTGTGATGATACTTGATATGACTTAAGTGAAATCAAATTTTCTACAACAATAAAGTACTTCTTATAACCCTGTTATGTCACATCCATTTTTTAATATCCCTGCTAAGAACTAGTCAGGTTTAAAGCAAGCTTTGAATATGTATTTCATCAAATATCAACCCCAGTTGAACCGGCTTCTCTTAAAGTAGCACAATTCCGTAACACCAGTTATTTTAAGGTTGTCTTAATCATGATATTCCTTATTACCTAGTTGCCCTTCACAGAGAATTTTGGATTTAGATTTTTTTTGAGTTTCTTTGAGTGCCTCTTATGACTTCATACATTATGGCCAATAGAAAAAAAGAAAACACCTTTAACATGTAATTGCTCTAATTATCAAAAACAACAATAAACTGGCAATTTTCTCCTTCTCTAAAATCCTCCAAACGTCCAATACATTTTCCATTAACATGAGCTCATTTGGAGGAAAGAGGGGACAATTACTTTGAAAGGATCTCATTTCACTTCTGGAATGCACTCATTTTCTTGTCAGTATCCTTTTTCAGCAGCCAGCATGGCGTCTTGAAGCAGTCACTGCCTTCTGTCGGTTGCCAGTGAAGAACAATGACTTTCAACACAAGCTGGCCTCTACAGTTCTACAGAAATAGATGTGCTAAGGCCTTAGTTAACCCTTCTGTCATTTTCTACGACAAAATGTCAGAATTTTGTTCATTTTCATAGAATTTTAGGTGTTCAATTTTGCTTTATCTGCAGTGTTTCGGTCAAAAGTGGCTGAACCTTGAAACAACTAATGTGCGAGAGGTGTTAGTGTGTTTCCCAAAACCATCGTTGCTGACTAAGCAGCTTTGGTTTGCAATGTAATTGCCAATTGCCAACCACCATTGTTTTCTGTAACACACCTCAGATGAGCAGTGCAAGTGTGTTTGTATTCACTTGAACAAGCATTAGCACACCCCACTCCTCTCTTAGCTTCCAGTGACAGGCTCCAAAGCAATGTATTTCCACTTCCCTCACAGAATTACACAGCAGGCAATGAAAACAGAGGAAAGTGGTATTTGAGAGTTGTTGATACAAAAGTCTTTTACAGTATTAGATGATATTGCATGGATTATCCCAAGTTATAGACATACTCAATAACACAATATACAGGCTAACCCCCTGTAAGAGCATACAATTACTGCATGTAATGACTGAAATTCAGCCAGCAGGGGGGAGTGTTGCACAACATATTTATGCATTTTTTGTGTGTTTTGTTTTTTGGCACGTTTTTGTGGATTTTTAAGGGAATTCTGTCCAAATCCATTTTGTGTTTGTGTTTCTTTCTAGTGAAATAAGATGGAAATGCCTTTATGGAACAAAGAAAGAAATGTCATTTGCAACCAGTATAACAACTATATAATATAGATTGTGGTCACTTAGAGTGTAGTCTCAGCTGTTCACAACTGTTTATAAGAAATCTGAATGAACATCTCCAGGAGAGGTTGGAAGGATAGTATTTACATGGAAATAATAACATGCTATTAAACGCCATACAGGTCACTGAATAATACACATTGCACTTCACATCAAACATGCACCAAAAGCTAATGAATAATAATGAGTAAGAATGCTGCTGTTGCTAGCGCCTCCACCAAATAGCCTAAACCTCGAGTGTGAATCTGCTTTCTGGCAACTGTGGGTGGCCCTGCTGATGGTGAAGAGGAGGCTGAAGTATGCATCTGAGGCTCATATGATCGCTTAAGCGAGCAGAGCAGGTGTTTGATGTGAGAGTTATATTGGAAAGATGGAGATTGTGCTCTGGTAACTCTATCCTCTTGATTAAAGCAATTGTTCCATGCAAAATGATATATGAAGCACCTGCGCATTGATATGGAGACATGGAGATTTTAATCGTACGGCGCTGAAGCCTATCGAATAATTATCTTAAATGGAATTACACACAGACAGTGATCAAGCTTTTTCGTTCTGAAATCGAGCATGGGAGATCCGGGTAACAAAGGTGTATATCCACATGTAATATTGTGTAGGATATTTTACAGTTGCTGCAGTGATACAGAACAACAGTAATGTCGGCTGCAAGCTGTCAAATATGAAAGTGCCAGTAGGCCTAATTCTATTCTTTTCATAAATCCTTCCACAATATGTTTGACATGAACATCTGGAGACAGAGGACAGTTCTTTCAATGTACAGTAATTGAAGCACTCCATCATGTATGTGTGTGTGTGTGTGTGTGTGTGTGTGTGTGTGCATGAGTGTGTGTGTGTGCATGTGTGCGTGCATGCGTGTGTGTTTTACCCAAGCCTTGTGCTGGCTTGTGCCTGTGTCTGAACGCCAGCTCTATAGACTAGTGTAATAGACAACAAGTCTGGTTTCCTGCAGCAGGCTCTACTGTAGTCAATAAATAAGGTGATAAATTGTTCACCTCCATCTTGTCAATCTACTACAATTACCCCCCCCCCCCCAAACAACAACAACAAAAAGAATGTTGCCAGCTCACATTTTAGACTACTCATTTAATTGTTACGGTATTTATTTATTTATGTATTTCTTCATT
>JASCQX010000075.1:15591803-15602325 GCA_030264415.1 Sardinella fimbriata
TCCCTGGGGAGGCATTGGAAAAAGTATTCAAAGATTGTATTATCCTATTTATTGTATGTGTGAGTGTGTGTTAATTCAGAGCCTGCTGGGAGCACTGACCCATGGCAGCCTTCTGAATGGTCTGATAGCCTTGTGCACTCAACTCTACCTCTGTTTAGACATGTTTGCTTTGTCTTCTTTTCCCCCACTCTTTCTCAGCATATATATATATATACATATATATATACAGTATATATATACATATATATATATATATATATATATGCAGAAATATTTAATCACCCTATCTGTCTATCTCAGTCCCTCTCTTGTATGTCGCTCTTCAATTTCTTTTTATTTCATTTTTAGGATTTACAAATTAATCTTTCCAATTTGTCTTTGTACTCTTGGTGGTTTCCTGTGTTAACATAAAGAGAACTGCTGTAAACTGTATGTGAATTCTCCTGTTTTTTTTCCCCTTTCCCCTTTTGAATATTGGTCATATGACTGGTTACAGTTAATGAATTATTGTTGTTATCGTTGATTTTTATTTTATTTTTTTTATGTTCTGTAGGTCAACCCACGATCTGTGCGCAGTTTGCCAAAAGCTAAGGCGCTCTCTGTTTGGATATTCTCTTAGTTCATCAGGCTTTCTTTTTAGTGAGGCGTCTCCTGCCTCAGGTGCCCACTGGGCCAATAGGTTTAAACGCTGCATGCTAACTCTTCAACCATGGTTTTTAACTGATCCCAGTTCAGAAGCAATGTTTAGGAACCTGCACAAGAAAAATAAACTTTTAAAACTTGCAATAAAAACCCACCTGCGTCAGACCTCCTTCATAGCACACCGACATTTTTTGAAATTGAAACGCTCTAAAATTGTGTTCTTCCAGTCAGGCTGTCGGGCCCAGGGTGAGAGAGTTGAGATTTAAAGAAATCTCTGCGGAACAGTTCTACAGAATGGAGTGATGAGATCAAGGGTCCTGTACACACCAGTTACAGACATAAGATCAAACAAGGACTGATGAGGGTTCAGAGGGCTGATTCTTAGCATGTACAGAGGAGTGTGTGCCATGACATGCCTGCCTGAGATGCAGGATTAGCACGCTCTGGCTAAATGTGGAACAGCTGGGCCTGTAATTAAGTTACAGACATGAAGTGATGGTGTAGCACCATTTAAAGCAAAGGACCACTTAATCCAGCAGTGCGTAATGTGAACTATATGAAAAAAATGTGAAAAAAAAATATATATATATCTTCAGTATATTCACCAAACCAATATCTACACAGTATTATGCATTTAGCTGTAGTATGATGGATTTCTAGTCAGTTAGCACACACTCTGTAATAGAGAAATGGTGTTCACAATATAAACAAGCATGCTGACACACAAATAAACAGTAGATCACATGGTTACATTTAGTTTTGTATTAAGGGAGTTTAATGGCAGAGTTAGGGTGCCATTTTAAGGAATGTGGCTTCTGGCCTAAATGTAGTCAGAGAAGACTACATGAAGAGGTGACGTGTCAGCCTATGCTCAATGTATGGAATAATTAGTGAAATGTAAAGAAAATAAAAACATTTGTACATCATGATTGTACAGTAGCTTCTGGTTAGTAGCTAGTGGTGAAGTATTTTTTATACTGTATCAAAATAATAATCAACAAAACAAGGTCTTTACTGACTTCTCTATCATGTTGTTCAATTATGACCAAATTGTCGCACCTATAAATCCCATCCACTTCTTCCAGCACACCAATGGAACCGGCTTACTGAGCAGCGTGTAATAGCCACCCTCCTATATGCAGCCTGGATTCTAACAGGAAGTTGTTACAGTAATATCACATGATGTCAATGTGTCTGTCGACTCCAAATAAAGCAGCTAATGACTAAGCGAACACCACCAGACCCTCTGCTCCTGTCAGGCTACAGTCCACAGCTTTTGTTTTTTTTTTCACCTCAGAAATGTGTGCAGGACTGTGAAAATTTAACTCAAACAAGTGGATACATGTGGCAGTGGATGCATGTTGCCATTATCCATGTATGTTGCCATTATCCATGCATATTTTATTATTCAAGAAGAAAAAAAAACTGCATTTTTATTGCCAAATTTTTGACTGCCCTCTCCTTTTTCTGTACATTATACAGCTCCTGAGAGCAGAGGTTTTTCTTCATGCTCATCTGATACTATAACTAGTCCGACCCATACAATGGTCAAGGGCTTTTAAGGCTTTTTTACGAGGCCCTACAATTTTCAGTGTCAGAATTGATCAGATTATTTTTAATTGTTGCAAATGTGGCAAGTAGCGATATTGTAAACTCTGAAAATGACACACAGTGAAACCCCAGTTCTCAGCTTTCTTTGTTCAATTCTTAACTGGTTCTAAACAATCAAGACAAATCTACTTTGGTCCCATAACCTTGCCTCTGACCAAGAGGCTACATCTCAACCTTCAACTGCATTCTCAACTTAAACACTGGCATGTTTCCACTTCACATGAGAACTTAATACTGGTTATTTCATGGCTAATCCTGAGGCCTCGTTATTCTTCTCTAAGGACAAACAACTCCAAAATATGTGGCCAATGTCAGGAGGGCGGCGTGCCTTTGGTGGGTAAGAATAGCCCCACAATGGGGCTCACTGCCCTCTTCTTCTGTTGTCTGCGAGCAGTTGTCACTAGGGCAGGGGGAGACTCAGAGGTAAGACGGCAAGGTGAGGCAAAGCTCAGCAGTAGACAGCTAGGGGGAATTGGCTTCTGATAATCCAGCACAGGCCTGTGTGTTTAGAGCAACATTCACACTCAGATCTGCAGCACCTGAACATGTCTGGACCGTCTGAGAGCAGGATTCTGTCTCCCTGCTGAGCTTGGGTGGGCTGGGCTGAGGTGGAGTGAGAGGGCCACTGGGCCAGGGGCCTACATGACTGGTGTCCACCCCACACGCAACATGGGCCGCCAATCTGCATCGGAAGCCATCTTTATTACCATCAACCACAACATCACCGTTGCAGGTGAGTCAAATCTAATGCTTCTGCCTAAATGTTCTGCTGTCACTGATGAGACTTGCACATGACTTGAGAAGGAATGATGTTTAATTTTTAGTATAAGCAGAGACAGTGCTCTGAAGTATCTTTGGTGTAAGTATGGCAGCTAAGCTGTGACTTATAGTCCTTATAATCAGTCATCACACAGACGTGTCAAGGGCAATTGGTTTGTAAGCTATATTTAAGTTAAAAGGCAAGGTGCATCTCATCATAAGGTCACCTTAAGGTAAAAATATCCCAAAACCCAATGTAGCATTTGATGGTAACATGTCTTGAAATGTCATATGTCTAAAATGAAATGTCTTGAAATGTCATATGTCATATGTCTAAAAGTGAATGCTTGCCATAAGAATAATCATCTCTAATCAACTTGTTTCTTTTTCAGGAAAAGTGTGGCTGCTCGTGATGGTTTTCCTGCGTGTTTTCATCCTTGCCTTTGCTGGATACCCCCTTTATCAGGATGAGCAAGAGCGCTTTGTGTGCAACACAATTCAGCCAGGCTGCTCCAATGTGTGCTATGATCTCTTTGCTCCATTCTCCCTCTTCCGCTTCTGGCTGTTCGAGCTCACCATCCTCTGCCTTCCCTACGCCACCTTTGTCACCTACATCACCCACAAAGTGCTGGCCGACTTTGTGGTTTTCTCTGACGCCTCCCACAGGATGCAGGGCCGCTCTCTGCTGGGGATCCATGGGGTCTCCCCCCAGCACGGAGGCCTGAGCAAGGCCAGCCCCGTTCAGGCCGAGCCGCAGCTCAGCGTGCTGAGGAGCTTCAACGGAGCCTACACCCTCCAGCTGCTGCTGCGCTCTCTCCTGGAGGCTGGCTTTGGAGCTGCGCACTACTACCTGTTTGGCTTCTCCATCCCCAAGCGCTTCCTGTGCCAGCAGTCGCCCTGCACCACCATCGTGGACTGCTACGTCTCCAGGCCCACCGAGAAGACGGTTCTGCTCAACTTCATGCTGGCCACAACGGCCCTGTCCCTACTCCTCAACGTGCTGGATGTGATCTGCACCATCAAGCGCTCCGTCAGGCACAAGTCCAAGAGGAAGATGCTGCTGCGGAATCTGTATGAGGAGCAGCAGTTCTATCTGTCGCCGGGAGGAAGCCAGGGAGCCATAGATGCCAATGTGTCCACGGTGGAGGAGATGGTGGCTTCAGTGGCGACTGGAAGTTTCCGGAAAAGAGGGCTGAGCAGATCCAGCAGGGACGATGGCACATCGGTGCATTTGAGTGAGGATCCTCCATGTGGCCGAGGGACACCTCTTGCCCCGATGCTGGCTCCTGGGAACGCCAATGGTGGGACTGCAGGCTATCCGATGTCCCCTCAGGAGGAATGCCCAGAGAGAGAGGACAGTGACGTGGCACTGTGCCCTCCAGACCAAATGGGCACACCCAGGCCCATCCGGGTCAGCAAACGGAGCCGTCTTAAACCACCCCCACCACCCAGACGAGATAAGCCGCCTGGGACAAGCTCTGTGGATGTGGTGACTGCAGCTACAGCAGTCTGCACCAGAAGAGTAGGACACTACACACTGGTAGAGATGAGTAGCTCTGATCTCCCCCCAAACTCCAATGACAACCAGGAGAAAAAGTCGGAGTGGGTCTGAGTGCAAGAGATAAAACAGACCGGACTGCAAACCAAACAATATTTCTGCAAGAATGTGAATGATAAATAGTTGTTGATACATTCAAAAATGAAGCAAGACTGTCACCAAAGTCCTTTATGCAAAATTCTCAGATTCTTTTTTTTTTCTTTGAGGTCCATCTGGTCACTGTCCTTTTTTTGTCTCCGCAAACAAAGGCATGCCTTGACCTGTCCTCACCCCACTCACAAGCCAACAATCAGTCTAAAATTATGCTGGAGGTATTCGTCTGGAAGGCTGAGAGACAAGCAGAGGTGGGCTCAGCCTGTCACTGAATGTTCCATTGATCATTTCTGATCCACTGTTGCAAATATCTCACTATACTTGACAAATCAGTTGGTTGTCATGCCAACTTTGATCACTTTGACATCCTCCAAAAACTCCGTAACCAAGGACAGTCAGACCAAATGCAGAGGATTAGCAAAACAATTACAGGGCAGACTTATGCATGGTATTTATGGAAACGACTTGTCACACTATTTCAAGGTCCTAGGGGCTTCAGAGTTTGAGCTTTGGAGATATATACAAACCCTTAAAATAGAGCCTTGTAGAACTGTGTAATGCGACACCTCTGTGATGTCCAACCTTCCCCCATCACCAACTCAAGCCTTGTCATGCCAAAGCCAGTCTCAGCCTCCCTCAATTGACCTTAACAGCTCAAGATCACAGAGAAGTGGACTTAATAAACGGCAATCTCATAATTTGACTGGGGATTACTGATGTAAGAAAGAAAGAAAACGTCAAAACTCATGTGACTGATTTGAGAGCAATTGCAAATGTGTGGCTCTTGCTTCGAGTGCAGTGACAGTGCACCCTCTTGTGGTGAACTATGACATTACAGTTGGGGCTGAAAATGAGGAGGGACATTTCTTTCCCTTACCAAGTTTAGAGGTTTTATATGAATGAACTAGTGTAATTCTTGATGTATTTTGTCACTGTTTTACACGTGTTCTATTTTTGTCTTGAAAGAAGACAAAAATGACTTGAATGCAATTATAATGAATGGCATTCTTTCTTTCATACAACCCTGTATGCGTTTGCATCTATTGGGATTTCTAATATAATAATGGAAAAACTGTTGAGCACATAATGTCAACTCAAAGACAAGAATGTAAAATTGTGCAATTTGTCCATGATCACATAGTGTTAAAAAAGTGGAAATACTTTTATTTGTGGTGATACTTTTATTTTGGCTGTTTTCATATCATTACTTTTTTGAGTACTCATGTATGTCTGCAATCTGACATTTATGCAAAATCAAAGTTTCTCTTTTCCTTCACTTGTCTTCATTCATGTTGTTTTGAACTACACTGGGTGAAATACCAGGGCAACTAAAAACATGGTCAACACATTACAGCACAATATGACTTTTATACAGCCTAGTCATTTAGAAAGCTACTCTGTTTTACAATAAATGATGATAAACTAATACCGTATGGCCTCTAAATTTCATGTTCGGAGAGAACAAGTCCCCTACATTATTTAGCAAAGTCTGATACAGTGCAATCCAATAATGACACACACCATTCATATTTTTATTGCTTTCATTGTTCATCAATACAAGACAGCTTTTGATTTGGATTCTAAAGCATGATCATGAGCAAAGGTCATGATGATCTGAAGGTAGTTTTCTTTGTCTGGGGTTGCAAATACGTTCCCCCCATGAGTCAGTAGTGTCACTGAGTAAGGACAGCTAAAAGCACCGAGTTCCCTTTTCGAGGTTGGACCTAGACATCAGAAATGAGGACCTTGGACAGGCAAAGGTTGGAATGTTCAGCTCTGTTGTCCAAAAGGAGGAAAATAGCCCTGTCCTGCAGATGTGCACAGTGAAGAGATCTCTTCTGAAGTCTGAAACGTGTCCGATTATTATGTCCTTTTCTATGGACATAGTCATTTACTTTCACAGTCAAGTGCTGAATGTAGTGATTGATGGTCTTTTATCAGCTAATTAGTTTCAGAACTGATGCATTAATATCAACACTAATATCAACTAACATGTGTGACCAGACCCTGAGAGCAGAAGAGGAGGGCAATAATATCACTCAAAAATAATAATAATAATAATAATAATATGACCAGTTATCATGCAAAATCAAGACTACCCTACCGATTCAACACAAACTGCTTAACACAATAACTTTCACAGTTTTATGTCAGTATATATTTATATAAAAAGAAACCCAGAAAGACATAAAATATCATGAAACAACTCAAAACCATATCCATCAATACATGGAAATCAAAGTAAAGCTTTAGATCAATAGTGATTATTGCTAGAAAAAAGTATCAGACCAAGCCTCTAAGACAATTGTGTTTGAATCCTTTTTCGGTACTGTATGTATGAACACATGGCTTCTCTCCAAGGTATGGATTTGCTCCATGAAGGAGTTTAATAAATACGTTTGTGGGCATTCTTGGGTTCCATCACATGCACACTGCTGATCTCTTGTTCCCCTACACACACACACACACACACAGTCACACACAACGGGAGACAGACAGACACACACAGACACACCTTTGCCATTGGGCAATGTGTGATTGCCTTTCTGTTCTAAGTTCCCAAACAAGCCCAGTGCCTTTACAATACATGAATTCCCTTCCTCCTCACTGATGGACAGGCAAAAAGGAGTCTCATTTTGGACCATCATCTTCAGAGCACCAAGAAAAAGGACCACACTCACACACACTCAAGTCATGTTGCCCATTTGCAAGTTCTTGAGTTTTCAAACACTCGCTCAGGTTCCTGTGTCAACAGACCAACAAGCTGTTCTGAGGTTACTGCAGTTTGAGGTTCATTTTGCACAGGAGATGAGACCTACACACCAGGGAAGAACAATCCAGAAAATGACCACTGACTGGGGTAGGGAGAGGCAGCAGTACAGCACTCTTCAAGTACACAGCAAGTATGGAAGGGGAGTGTTCCGTTAGACAGAGCAGGGAGATCTTTCAACCCTTCCATAAGAAACCAAAATGCAGATCATACTGTAGGTAAGGCTTAAAAGTGAAGGTGTAACCCATCGTGGAAGACCTTTTCAAACACAATACAAAACGTAAGGTATCTAATATTTTTCTTGCCAGGCAAATATTGCCGATATTTACTATGGTAAATAGAATTTCTTCAATGGTAAAAAAGACAAACATTGACAACATTATTCATTCACTCTAGTCATTCATTGTCCTCCAACAGAGCTCACTGGAGTCACTATCAGTGGAGGAGTTTGTGTTTTTCGTAGTAAAAAAACAAAAAACAAACACACGACAGGAAAGTAGTTTGATGGCCCTTGTGTCCAACACGTCGTTGGTTTTTCGAGTGACTTTCTCTCCCAGTCTTCCAGTTAAGAAAATCTGTCAGTCCTGACGGGAGTCCTCCTCACAGGCTTGTGTCGTCTCATCCAGCTCCTGCAGCGAGGCTGGAACACACAAGCACATCCACACCCACACCCACACGCACCGCACTGCTCACATTCTCTCCAACAGCAACATATGTTCATCTGTTTATTGGGTCTGCAAAAAAGTCATTTTAAAAAGGAGAATCATAAAATACTGAGCTTAAAACTGTGCTTCAGCACATGCTGATAAAGACAGAGCCTCAGAATATAGCAAGGCACTTGTGGAAACTCCACTGCTTGTGAAAGTTCACATGGTTCTCTGAGGTGTCCCTTTCCAAGAGGCTTGCGGGCCACTTGAGTGTATGGCACAGTGTCTGAACCTGCCTCAAGCGTGTCGCTGCAAAGACAAGAAGCACCTCCAACACTTGTCTCCAGGCTCTTCCCTTAATCCACCCCCACCAAAGGAGGCTCTGCAGCAGGCAGGATGTGCTCCAGGGAAGGCTTAGCGGTGTGGATCTCCAGTAGGCCGTGGATGAAGCCATTAGTGGGGGGATTCGCCGAGTCCTCCGGCTCTGCTGGTAAGGAGGGAAGCGCACCTGCTTCCTCAGGTGTTTCTGAGAGCAAACATGCATGTGGCTCAGGCCCCAAGCCCACCTGTGACCTTGGCTTGACCTCCGGCCTTGAGCCCTCAGCCGTGCCGTCCACTTCAGGGGCTGGTGCAGGGCATTCGCCTGAACCGACTAGCTCAAGCCCTTTGTGGCTCACGGCGTCTGGGAGCTGTGCTCTTGACTGACCCCCGTCCACCTCCTGGCCTCCCCTCTCCGCGCCCCCCCTCTGAGGCTCCTGCCCTTGCCCCTGCTCGCTGTCAGAGTGGAGGCTGGTGTCTGGCAGGGAGCCCTCTCCCTCACTGGCGGAGCCCCCAGATGAGGCCCCACCATTGGTCGCCTCGCCCAGAGGCTTCTGGTGGATGCGCTGGTGGCGAACCAGACTGTGCTTGAGGGTGAAGGTGCGCTCACAGGTGGTGCACCGATAGGGCCGCTCTCCTATGGTTTCCAAACAAATTAAAAAAATAGGGATTTCAATTCAATTTCAACATCAATGAATTAATCAATTCAAAAACACCAATTATACTATTTAAGGAGTTATCCAGAGTGAATCAAACCGAAGCCCTGTTGTCTGAGGCTGCCGAGTGCTGTCAACAGGTATCAGAACGACAGCAGTAGGTACAACGTGGACTGAATTCATGAACTGGCCGCTACCGCTAACTGATTAGGGCATACGAAAACGAAATCATAGTGAAAAAGATATGCCCTAATCAGTTAGCGGTAGCAGCTAGTTCGCAAATTCAGTCTATTGTACGTTGTGCCTACTGCTGTCGTTCTCGACAGCACTCAGCAGCCTCAACAACAGGGCTTCGGTTTGATTCACTCCAGATAACTCCTTTAATGTGTTATTTTGACAGCACTAAAATAATCCAATTGGACTGAATTGAGCATTGACTACATGCTGAATGCTGATATGAGGAAACAAAGGTTCTAACATTAACAAATATGAAAACACTCCTCTGATTTGTTTCACAAAGGATCAATGTACAAATATGCCTAAGATTGTGTGTGTGTGTGTGTGTGTGTGTGTGTAAGAATGAATGTGCTTGTACCTGTACCTGTATGTGAGCGCATGTGTCTAGTCAGGTCCTGCAGACTCCAGAAGCGCTTGCTACACACACTGCAGACCTTCTTCCTCTTATCTGCTCGGATCTCCCCAGCTCTGCCCCCCTCACCGTCCTTTGGGTCCAAACCACCTTCCTCATCACTCTGGTCCTCCTCCTCCTCCTCCACCTCCTCCTCTTCCTCCTCTGAGCCACTATCCATGCCACCCTCTGCTGCTCTTTTCCTCTTCTCCTCCACCTCCTCCTCCACCTCTGCTTGGAGTCTGGTGCCCTTGCTCTCATCACCCTTGCAAAGGCTCCCAGCCATGGGCTCGCACAGGTGGGCCTTCTCGTGTCGGGCCAGTGTAGCAGCATAGCGGAAACTCTTCCCACAGGTCTTGCAGGTGTGCTTGGTGTCGTCTACGGATGTCGTATCCTCCTGTTCAAATGCTGCACTCCGTCCACTGCTTCCCTCTGGTGGGCAGATGTGGGACTCCGCGCCATGATCCAATAGCTTGAAGTCCATCAGCTTGCTGGCGAAATTGAGGTCCAGGCTCTTACTGCTGTGGGCATCATCATCATTGTCATGGCTGCTTGGGATGCTTGTGCTACTGCTGGGAGCAAGGTCTGCCAGAGCCTTGGTCTCTCTGGGGCAATCGGCATCAGCCGTGGGCCTGGGTGCATCATCACAAAAGGCTGTTGGAGAGGAAGGCTTTGGAGTTCCAGGGACTGATGACTGGCAAGAGGAAGCACCATTCTCCTCCAGAGCCTCTGCAGTGGGATGCTCCGGATCAGACAAACTCTCTACACACATGGAAAGATCACATACCTTTATCAGACACAACAAACACAGCATTTCACTCAATCAAGCAGTTTTGAATA
>JASCQX010000075.1:15869962-15883659 GCA_030264415.1 Sardinella fimbriata
AATTGTGGCCCACTGCTTGTTCTTGAAATGTCCTGGCATAGTTTGCAGGTGTGGGACATTATCCTACAGTATATGATGCTCACAGGTCTAATTGAGCTTGAAAAATCTTGTTATAGCTTTCTGTCCTCAAGAATCCTTAACCTTATCTCCCATTTTACCCCCTTCAAAGCACCCCAGACCATACAGTACAACTGCCTCCTCCAAGCTCAACTAATGATGTTAAGCATTTGTTTTGTGTCTCACAAATGGGGACTACTTGGCTGTAGCTAATTGCTGCTAAACAAGGTTTAATTTTAAAATGCATTCATCATGTCGGTAAGAAAATTAATTCTAAATCTGACAATAACTGCAGGTGCTGTTCATCTCTTAGAAAAGTTTTAAGTGATCCACATGGTAGTGCATATAGACGAAAGGAACGTTTTTCTTTTTGTGTGTGTGCTAAAATTTGAAGCATGACAAAAGTTGATTTCTATGAAAAGGATGTTGGTCAAGTGTACCTTTAACACTGTTCTTTTCTGTCCCAGGTGGATGGTCTTCCAGGTCTGATCTTGTGCTCTGGGGTATTGGTGGCAGCAGGCCGGGAGCCATTTAAAGTAGGAGACTATGACATCCAGAGGCCCACTGCTCCAACATGGCTGCCGGCCAAACGAGTTGGAAGCAAATGGGTGCATCCCTCACGTCGTAAGTCTGGCCTTTTTATAGCACCTTTCCTGGGCAGCCTTCAGTGTATTTATACAGCAGCTTTGGTAGCAAACAAATGTGTGCATGTGTGTGGTGTGTGTATCTCTGTGTTACAATTACCATTGCATTGGCTTTAATGAGTTCAAGCATTATATCATTCACAGAACTTGCCTATTAGATTCTTGGAATTCATTATTATAGTACAGTATATGCATTGCTATGAGTTTTTAATAAGAAAATATTTTAATTAGATATTTAATGTTAGCTTTTCCCTCATTGTTTTCAGTATTGAGAAACAAAGAGAACACCTCATTTTACACAGTATCTTGCTCAGCACTACCAGGGGTGCCAATAACCGTGCTGGGGTGTGCTGTGAATTGGATAAGCATGTTTATGGCATTCATACTGCCAGCCATTGCATCAAATACTCTTTTCAATTTTGCATTATTTCACCATGATAACGTGGACTTGATTGTGAACACATATATTTTATAACCATAATTGATAAAGCTTAGCTTTCACTTTCTAGACAGGGATGGCAGGCAGTTGAAGTGCTGTGTGCTCAGTAGCATTGGCACCTTTTTGAGCTCAGTTAGGTGCAGGCAACAGGCGCCTCTCCCTAACATACAGTATATCCGTGTCTCAAAGCCATTTTCCTGTCTTCAGATGAAACATTAATTTGTGGGGGCTTGAATGAGGGTGTGGGTCTGTGATGGTTTGCCCCGTGTTTGACCGAAGGTTGTATGGTGTGAGTGTCTGTGTGCCTGAGAGTCTGTAGGGATGAGGGATGAGACTAGAAAAGTGCTGAGGTTGTCATAACTGCTGTAATACCTTCAGCGACCTACTTACACTTCATATCACTCATACAGACTAGTTCAGATAGCCACTAAGACATGGCTCAATCTCACCATACTATCATGCTTGGAGCTTTGTGAAACTAATGTTTTATTTCTATTTTCTGTTTCTGTTGTCTTTTTTTACCTTATGCTCCCATGGCTGTTTTCATCTGGCTCAACATGGATCACCTGATGGAATGGTTGTCTCCATTCTCCGCGCTCCTTGGACTACTCACCAATGCAATATGTGCTCCTGACCACATACGACTAAAGGGAAAAAGAAATCCGGTTCCAGCAGCCTAAAATCTCGCATGTTCTCGCCATCCTCAGAGCGCTTCTTTGTGAACCAGATCCATAACAGCGTGGCAGGGAGTGTTGGAGACTATCCCAGTAACGCTGCCGGCTCAATTGAGATGGACCCTGCTAATGCCCTGGGCTCCTTGGCAGGAACAGACATACTGACATATGGAGAGGGCTTGGGGGACACCCAAACACTTCCTGATGATGACATTGAAAAGTCCTTCCGTGTCAATCAGGATGGCAGCATGACAGTGGAGATGAAGGTTCGTCTGACCATCAAGGAAGAGGAAACGGTTCACTGGACCACAACCTTGAGCAGGTCAGCTGTTTCTAGTGAAATTAGGGAATCCAGTCCCATCGCAGGGGATGTGGACACTGATTTACCAGACCTCTCCCAGCTCCCTCCTCCCCATACTGACTCTGATGTTGACGCCATGGAAAACAGCAGTTACAATCAAGATTTGCCCCCTCCGCCGATGAACGAGGCAGCTGAGGATTCAGAACAAGGCATGGAAGAGGAAGAGCAGGGAGAAAGTGCCCAAGTCTTAAGCCCCCTTGCCCACCGAGTTCCCACACCTGGCCCACGTAAGACCCGACAGATGCATACATCAGAGGAGAATGTCCAGCAGGGCTCTGAGAGTGAAGCTCGGGAGAGCATAGTTGGCACCTACTCCTACAGGGAAGAGAAACAGGAGTACTGCATGGTTCGGCAGACAACCAACAGGCCTGTACCCAAACCTCGGAATGCTAACCTCTCAGAGGCTAACAAAACAATGAACTCAAGCACCAGTGTGCAGTCCCAATACAAGTCTGCTGAGGTTCTCAAGGTCCAGGACAGTGCCGAAGAGATCAGGGAGACGGTCCTCCACATTTATGAGCAGCAGACTTGCCAGGACAACTTTGTTGCCAACACACAGGTGCGCGTTCAGGGAGTATCTGTGTACAGCCCTCTGCATGGCCGACCTGCCACCTCAGAGACTCTGTTCCCAGCCTCCTCTGACAGAACCTTACGGTCATCCAGTTTGGACTTGGAGTCTGAGCTGAATCCCTCCACTCCTAGTAAGCAGGCTGACAACATGTCCTTGTCTTCCAACTTTAATACACCCACTTCCCATGTGTCATATGGTACTGATAAATGCTCCTCTGCTGTTTCAGGAAAGAAGATGTCTGATTTGAATCAGCAAACAGCAGAAAATAATGGAGATTCCCAGAGCTTAACAAAGAAAAAGAAACCTGTTAAAATTGTGTTAAAAAAGAACAGTCACATCTTCCAAAGCACAACATCAGAGAAAAAGAGGAGGGAGCATGTCGCAGAAATTCTAAAAGGAATCCGAAAAAGAAAAAGCAATCCTGGCTCTTCTCCGGGATCTGTAAAAGGCATAGACCGCCTCAGAACCAAAGCAGCTCAAACGTTGCTCAAGAAAAGACAAAGATTGCGGGCAGCTGAATATGATGTCCCTGTTTCAGACAAGACCTCTGTGCAACCTACAGACACCAAAACACATGTAAAAGAAAATCAGAATGAGCTGTCCAAGGCTGTCCTGGAAAATAAAAAAGTGGAGAAAGGTGAGAACCTGAATGCCCCGCAAAAAAGGAACATTCTGGAAGTTGAGGGGTTACAAGGCAAAGTGGGTCTGATTCGTCAGACATCCATGCATGATGAGAGGCGGACTACACGGGAAATGCCCGAGCTGAGCGAGAGTGTCTCTCTGCCTGCCCTAAACTCCTCTTCTTCCATGATAAACGAATATGTGGAGCAGTGGCTTCGGACGAGCCGCCAGTGTGCTGTCTCGGACATGGAGGAGGAACCTCCTTGTAATGTGGAGCTCAATTCTGAGTCTGTCTCTCAAATAGGTGATGAACGCCAAGCACTGTTCCAAGTCAGCACTGATAAGGAAGTATCTCTAGAGATTGGCTGTGAAATGATCCATATGACTGAGGATCCTTGTGAAGAAGCTGTGACAGCCAACCTGCCCAGTCTAGTGCAGTTATCTAAGATGAGTCAGGATTCATTTGAGGCTGCAGAGGCTGCAATACTTGCAGAAGAGGTAATGCAAGACGAAGAAAAGGATTTCTGTAGAAGTAATGGTTTTCATAATACACAGCCAGCTAGTAATCCCTCACCTGCTAATCCAACAGTGGAAAGGAATACAATTCCTACACATATTCATTTGGCCAAAGAGACTGAGTTATCTGATGAGTCACAAAATATCAAAGACCTACCAACTCCCAAACCATTACCAAGAAGTAATACGTTAGAAAAGACACGAGCTGTCAACTTGGAAAAAACATCATCATCAAGAAATGAGTCTCAAAGAAAAATAGCCAAAAATAATGAAACTACTCAGGCCAGTCAAAAGGCTGTTGAGGACACATCACTGAATCCTTCTCCTATGTCCCCTTTGGTAGAGAACATGGTCACTAAACCTGGCACCGAGAGTACAGCATCATCTGTTTCACATAAAAAGACAAATGGGCAGGTTATAAAAAACATAAATTTCCCCCCAATGCAACAGGAAACCGAAAGAAGCACCCAAACAGCAAATGTGGTACCAACCCAAAAATCCTACACAGTGAGGATGGCGGCCCGTCCTGACATGAAACCAGTGGTAGAACAGCTGTGCCTGTCCATCCAGTCCATCAAAGACACAACGCAGCAGAGGCGCCCCTCATGCCTGGAGAAGTCCAACAGCTTGCCTGACTTCTCATCCCACATAGCCTCAACGTTCGGATCATCCACCCGAGTCCTCCTGGCTTTTCTCTCTGTAATGACACTGAAAGATGGCCTTGCCAATCTGAATTCAAGCAGGCAGCCAGGTATTAATAACTTAAGTTATTCTGAAGCCCTGAGGTTACTTGACTCCCTCAAAGAGTTGGCCAGCATTGAAGATGCGCATGTTCTGAGCCAAAGTCTTGGTGCCCTGCAGAACTCAATCTCCAGGCACTTGCTGCAAAGCTGGAGAGGGTTTCAGGAGCTCAATGACCAGGTGAGAAGTCGCAGTGTCACCCCCAGCAGCTCCGGAAGTGAGGGCCCTCCTGACATGGGACCAGAAGAGGAGAAGGTCCTCCAGGAACTCATGGGAGAGCTGGGCGTACCTGAGAAAGTCAGAGAGAAGCTGGCGGCTTTAAGCAGCACAGGTGAGAAAAGTACCAGCGAACAAGCAAGCATAAAAGGGACCACATTTGTAGAACTAGGAGAGGATACAAGTATTAGAGATAAAGCCTCTCAGTTCCAGAATGTAAAGATGAAATTTATTAAAAAGACTGTGGGAGAAAACAATCAAGAGAAAATACCTGAACAAAAAATGACTGTACAGATTGCTGGTGAGAGTTATCCCAAGAAAACCACTGTCACAGTGCAGCAATCTGATGAATACTTTAAGGACAGCTACTCTCAGGAGAGTGCAGAGAGTTATCACAAAGAGTTGGATGTTGAGGAAAGCCAGCACGAGGAGATGGATGAATCCCTACCAGAGCTAACACTTAACGGCTTTACGGAATCCCACCCTATAGAGGACACTGTCAGCAATGAAGGATCAGGGCTGGATGAAGATGGAAGTGCTCAAATGATATCAGCCATGACAGCAGATGACCCCCACCCCAATGTTGCTTTGAGTAGTAGCACTCTGATGCCAAATGTGAGTTCAGGTGAGCAAAATTCATCTCTCGATGAGAAGGCGCAGCCTGACTCAAAATGTCAGTTTAGCTACATGGATAGCCCAGCAGAGACTAAAGCACAGTCGAAAGCTGATATCCCTCCAGGTGAGAAACTCAGTGATGAGGATAAATCAGACCAAGAAGAGCTACTTGTGGAGGAAGCGATAGATATTGACACACAGAGTAAAGGGGTTGAGATCACATATACTGGAAAAGAGGAGGAAAATGTTGTACCCTCAGAGGAAGAGACGGTGGAACCACAGATTAGTGTAGAAGAAGAAAAACCCTCCAGTTCTGAGGGCCTAGAAGAAGAGGAGGATGAAGATGATATATGTGAGGAACTTATGGGGCTGTCAGAGGAGCAGGTAGATGAAAAAGATAAATTAAGTGACTTTCAAACCCAGCAGGGACCACTAGTAGAAGAATACATCTCCAATGTAGAACAGACCATCATTGCTCAAGGACATCCTGAACCAATAAATGAGAAAGGTGAACAGGGGCTCTTGAGTCAACCAAGGGAGCCACCTACCTTTCAGATCCATCAGGATCTTGAAGAAAAGCACACAACTCTGGACAGTGAAGGAAAAGTCTGTCCCTCCTACACCGAGGGGCAATCAAGCCCTGTAGAGCAGCATATAATCTTGGACAACCCAGAATGCTACTCAATCTATCATGAAAGTTATTTAGCAGAACTGCAGTGGGCAACAGGAGAGGTGGTAAGTCACAGGACCACCTCTTTTCTTTACCCTGAGGAGAGAACAAACTCTGTGGGAAGACTCGTCAGCAACTTGGAAGAGCAGCCAAGGGATACTGAACAAAAAGAAAAAACATCAACAAGATCAAGGAAAGAATTTTCGAAATCTCACATAGAGGTCCCAGAAGTCTCAGAGAATGATGAATTCACAAGTGTGTCCCATCTCTCTGATGAACAGGCTAAGATAGAAGAGTTCATGATGGGAACTCCAGAGGCACAGCGATCACCAAGCGTCAAGGACATTCGACAGACCATTATGAATAATACCTCCTCCCAGCTCATTAACACAAGCAAAAGCTCTCCAGCATCCAGAGTTACATCCCCATTGGCTTTTAGCTATGACTCCAGATCTCGAGACTCAGAGGGTAGCCCTCAGGCCAGCCGAGTGAAATCCATCAGGGAAATGTTCCTGGCCAAAAGCAGCTCTGAAAATCAGTTTGTTCAGAGACGACAGCCCAGCCCTTTCAGGTCTGATAGATCAGACTCACGCCCTGGGACAACTGACAGTGGAGCTACTGGATCCCAGAATTCCTCAGCAGAGGACACAGGAAGAGTGTCAATAGCTAAGGGGTATGTCAGGAAAACTATTGAACGCCTCTATGGAAGAGGTGGAACCGGACCAGCAAAAACCCCTGAGCCACATAGGCCTTCTTCTGCATCCAAAGGCAGGCGAAAAGAAGCTATGCTGCAGAACACTGTCAGAAGCCTAGCTGCCTTCCACGAGGCTCGCTCTCGCGTCATCTCTGACCTATCATACTTCAATGCGACAAGCTCATTTGACATCACTGAGCCAACACAGTGCATTGCCATGAATGCACAAGTGGCCAACCAGAACGCTGTGCTCATTGATGAGGGCCGCTGGTTGATGCGTGAGAACCACCCCCTCCAGACTGCAACAACAGAGGTAACTGGTACGCAATCAAACACAAAACTCTTATTATCAGATCATCAGCCTGGGATCACCAAGGGGGACAGGAAAGAAGATGTCCCATACTCCTTCTTCAGCTCTGCTAAGTCACCCAGTGCAGAGGCTGAGGAGCCAGTTGTTCCACACTGCACCTACCTCACCCTACCACATGGGGGTGACTCAGAACCCGAAGAGGATGATCCCAGTGTCAAGGCTGATCCTTACAAGAAGAAGCGGGAGCAGAAAGTGTCCCCCATCACAGAGGCACCTAAACCTCGCTCAGAAAAGAATGGCAGTCTGCCAGGCTTCATCCCCGAATTGAAGAGAAGCGATAATAAAGTTCATCCTCTGATGGACTTCCTGCCTCTGTCACCCCCAGTGATGGCTCAGCCCTCGAAAAAACAGGCCTCGGTCACAGAGGCCAAGCAGACAGGGGTGGCCCAGCGCAACACTGGTGAACCAGACTTTTTGGAGATGCTGTATCTCATGTGTGGAGAGCATTGCCCCTTCCTCTGAGCCCACCTCTGAGGAAGTCAGCTTGTTCTAATTTGTGTTAGCGTGACACCCTTAAAAGACCCTACAATTAGCAAAGGACCAGATAATCCCTGCAAGTAGATCAATACTGTAAATGTGTCCTAGCAACAAGCCCTCCTGAGATAGACACCGTGACTGTAGGGTATTAGAGGCTCAAACAGGAAACTTTAATATGATTGGGTGATTGAGCATGCAATCACTTGACAAGTGGACTGGACTTATGATGGACAAGTGAACAAAAAGAAATAATGAAATCTATAGTGCCTAATCTCATGTTGGGAAAAATATGATCTTTTATGAACAACTGAACAGATTGGAAACAGAATCTTCATGTTTTTGTATTGCTCTTTGATGTATCTCTTCATCTTTGCTTTAATACATCTGTGGTCAACGAAGGTCTCTGGGTATATAATTAGCTCACAAAGATTGTATGTCAGTCCTCTTGGAAAGCCTGGTTGAAGTGGACATGACTCAGAAAGGTCATTTGGGTAATCTTATTTGAAATTCTTTAAAGAGCTCAGAAGAGCACATGCTATAGGCCAGGTTGCAGTCACACGAGGACATGTCAATCCAGTTGAAAAACACGAACACAAACCTATTTTGCATGTAGCCTCGTACACAAAAACTGTCCACAAGTATCATAATTTTAATCAGATTGGGTTGAATATTTCAGAGAATTCAAAGTTTATGCACCAAATGGGACAGAACAGTTGAATGAAAAATTGTGTTCAATGTATACTGTATAAATTACCCTGTCTAGAAGACACTGTGTAGGTTTTAACACTAGAAACAGTCAATGTAATGCCATCAAAGGTGATGAGTTTATAGGAACAAGACAATGTGAGATACAACATTGAATATCAATGGCAGCTGGAAACTGTGTTTCAAATCTTTGTATGTTATTATGCCTTGTTCATTAAATATACATTGTGTTATAAACCTTGCTTGTGCTTTTTATATTACCCTATAATATGGGCAATTCCAGCATTATGGACGTGACATTTGCACGCATGTCTTTATCAAGCAATATTTCATTTTTTTGTTCATTGAACTCTGCAACCTCCATAGCTGAATATAGAAAAACATTCTAAACTGTCATGATTTACATCATGAGAATATGAGCCTTTTAATTTGCGTTATGTGACATAAAATGGGCAAGCTTTTATGGGAGGTTAGCTTGTGAAGTTTAAAGAGTAACACAAAAATCCCTTGGTTTATATTATGAAGGAGACCTAAATGAGCACAGAAAACTTAACTTAAATAAAAAAAACTTAAAACTTAACTTAAAAATGTAAATAAGTCATTTCTGATTGGACTTGTTTTGGGGACACTGGCGCTATGGACGTGACATGTCTGAACTAGGCAGGCATAAAAACTACACCACAAGTCTGAATGATGACTTGTAACCTCAAGACAGTTGAAAGTAGCAACTAAAATGAAGTTATTGAGTGTTCACCAGTGATGTCAATCAGCTGTTTCAGCAATGCCCATTGGAAACCATTGTTTTCAATACTATATTATTCCATTGAAATACATTAGAAAACTATGGATTGGGGGACAAGTCTTAGTGCACATTGACCCAACCTAGCAACCACTTCCACAGCAGCAACTTAGCAACCGACATATCAATCAACATGATTAACCTAGCCTAGCAATAAGCATAGCAACCAATATAACTAGCCTAGCAACCACATCAAGTAGCCTAGAAAACAGCCTACCATCCACACAGTTGCAACCTAGCAACCAACATAGCAACCAGGATGATCACCCTAACAACCAGCATAGCAAACACTATACAGTCACTATCCTAGCAACAGCCAAGCAACCACCTCAAATAGCCTCGCAACAGCCTAGGAACCACTTCACAGTTGTAACCTTCTAACCAACATTGCAACCAACATGATTTACCTTGCAACCAATAACCAATAACCTTACGTTCACCTCCAATACATAATTGTGCCTGGTCTATCCACAAACAAAGGGAGAGCTGAAAACAATAACACTGTATTTCAGCTATGCATTCCAGCACATAACATCTATCAACCAAATAGTATAGTAGTGATTGGTTGTAAGCAAACAGTATCTGCCCACCGTGGAGCAAAATGCCTACTGTATGACTGGGAGTCTTGCATGAAGGGGTAAGCGGTTGGGGGGTCACCAAGGTGTAACCATGTAGCCTTCTGGTTATTACCCAATGTTCTACTATAAACACACTGATACCCTTACTTTCCTTGATTTAGATTTTCACTCAGCCACCGTTTGATTGATTGACTCAATTATACTGTAAACTATTGTTATAAAGTAGGCCACATAATATTTTATTACAGCAAACACATACAAAACTATTGATTATAATCACTGATTCAGTTAGCTGTGGTTGAAAACTAGCTGAATTTTGGTGGTGGTGAACAATGACAGAAATATTCAAGACTATTGGATGAATTGGCTATTAGGCTATAGTCAGCAGTTGCTGTCAAAGGCCATCTTGAACCTCGTTGTGCACTGCGCAGGCCCTGAAACTTGCGTAGAGTGCCAGAGTAAATTTGCCTTCTAGATGACAAGAATCTATATAGCCACACCCAAAATTGATTGTAAAATTTCATGACATCAAGATTTAATAGCTGTTATGCGAAAAGGTAGTTCTGACAGTCCACGGTAACTTACGTTAATTATTTTCTCCTCTCTATGTCGAGTCAGTGGCATGATAATGCAAACCGCAGCGTCGGGAAATTAACCCGTCAACGTCAAGTTTGACACGAGGAGGGGGGCTGTGGCCCTTCATCGATTTTAGTAGCCTATTCCACTTTTTATCCAAACTGATAAGCATAGTGACCATAATGCATTCTGTGCCACTTGATGTGCCTTGCTTACGACGGCATATTAAGCATATTACAAAGTCGCAAATTTGCGAGAAAAAAGTCACAAATTGCAAGAAATAAAGTTGTTTATTTGCGACATTAAAAAGTAACAAATTTGCGAGAAATAAACTCATATATTTGCGACATTTTAAAGTAGCAAATTTGGGAGAAGTATGTAACGTTAAAAAAACAAACAAAGAAACGTCATATCCTCTAACAAGAGACAGAGGCAAGACATGGTCACATCCTATTGCCACAAAGCATTGGGTCCCCTGGTATTATACTGCCGACACCTCGCTCTCTGAACGTCCACACCCTGAGGATCAATCAATTTCAGAATTTGGCATGGTGTCTTGCTGAACTACAAAGCCCATCTGAACTGCCCTCAAATGTAACCACCTGTAGCCTTGCATATGTCCAGTTTGTTGTAGCTGCTGGTGAACAAAAGCCATCACATCCTCTAGACTGCTATGTTTTTTTTCTCCGAAACAGGCCAAGTTTCTTGCAGCGTCTCTTCAAAGTCTGAATGCTTAGGATGGTATGGTGATTCTGGGCTAAACGAGTATCTCATTATTTGAAAAACCAACTGAAAAGTACAATTTGATGAGTTCGTCCACCGTATACATTATGCACACTAAGCAGTAACGTAATCTAGGCTGGTCATGCAAGTTGACTGGTTTAACTGAGTAAATGGAAAATTTGCGACTTTATAATGTCACAAATATACAAGTTTATTTCTCGCAAATTTGTGACTTTTTTCTCGCAAATTTGCGACTTTATAATATCGCAAATATACAAGTTTATTTCTCGCAAAATTGTGACTTTTTTCTCTGAATATTTACTTAGGCCTACTGTACAGTGATTTGAAAATAAATTCCATAATGTATCCCATTATCTTTATTGAAGTGGCATTTGTTCTTAAATATCTTTGTTCAGTCATGGCAGAGAAATAATTAATTTACACAGTAATGGTTATGATAGTTTAATAGTTATCTTGTCAACAGACTCTCTCATATGTTAATCTGTCCCTACTTCACCTGTGTTGGTGTTGTTCCTGCTATGGCTGCCATGATTATCATTACAACACCACTTCCTCCTCCATCACAGTTGTTGTGTTTACCATTCTAATGACATTAATACAAACAACATATAGGCTAAATATAAACTTATGAGAATGTAAAGAAAAAATAACTTTTTTAAGGAACCGGGCTGTTTTCTTAGTATTTTCTGTTGTTACAGGAGAGCTGCGGAATGCAGGAACTACACAATGTTTACATAGTGTTTACTAAAGAGAGTTGGTACAAAGGTCAGTGGCAGGGAACTTCCACTGGGTGCCAGCATTTATGCACTTTATCAGATTATCATAGGTGCAGGTTTTAAAAAAATTTTTTGGCACACTACACTTGATGACATATCTTTTGCATTTTTCTTCTTCAACACCATCAGAGCTAGTCCAATCACACTACTGTAGCCTTTCTTTGTAGTGTTTTGCTGGCACATTAGAGTAGAGTTTGGCATCTTATTGTTTTGCACAAAATCTCAAACCACCATAAATGTTTCTAAACCTCAAGTTTGAAAGACTGAAAAGTTACCATACTGTTCATCAATGACCATGTCAAGCAAAATAATAACATAACAATAGTTAAAAGCTACTAGGAATACCACATATATGTTATTTTGTAATAAAAAATAAAATAAAATCAACACATTACATGCCTGGGTGATTAACATTACTGGGATGCAGTTTTCGTGCATGTAGAAAATTGCATGTGAAAATAGGCTAGTTCTTCATCCTCTGAGTTGCCAGTGGCGGAGGGGGATTTGTTGTGTTTTGTTCATTCTTCCCCAGTAAGCACTGGCACTCTGAAACATTTCCAGTCCTCATTTTTTGAAGCAGTCAGCAGGAAATGCCTTTTTGCATGTTTACACTATTCTTTCCTGACCCAAATCTGCTCTTTGAGTTCCAGCATCACCAGCTATACAGTGAACTCCAAGAGCTTTTTTTTTAAATTCATGTTCACATTTGGGCCTATTGTATTGATTATTATTATTTTTATTACTGCTGTTGTTATTATTGTGTTTCTGTTCCACTAGCCTAGCCGAGTGTGTTGAGGCCTTCATTGACATAATTTTAGTGTCATGTTCCTCAACTTGGAAAAAAAAAAGTTACAGATAGTTTAGGTAAATGCCCTGCTTTTTCTGTGACAAACGTCATATATTACAAACATTTATTTATTTTCCATGACAAGTTGTGATAATTCCCCCATCTCTGATGCTATCAGTGGTTCTGCCCCAGCTGTGTGAAGCAGAGGTGCAGAACTCTCCCCTCGGGGATCCAGGGCACTGAAGCGTTATTATGTTATTATGCAAATAGATTATAAACACACAGCGGACAGTAGCAGGAAGTTTGTCTCTCAGAGTGCACACTGGATGAAACAGCAACTGTCGCCCCTGGGTGTAAATGCTATGGCAGAGAAATAAGTGAAAATAAAACAGCGATACACTTGTGGAAAGGATACCTTTGTGATAAGTCTGGGAGAACTCATCAATTGGGTACGTCAGATGCTCTGTTTTCCTCTTTTTGAAGTTGAAAATGAAATTTTCAGACTAATATGAGTTGGCTGTATGGTTGCACTAAACATAATGAAATAAACTAATCATGAGCCATGTTTTGCAGTCGGTTTAGTCTTTCTTTGTCTAATTGTAGTGTTGGCGAATGATGAAAAATAATTCAGTGATTTCAAATATTTTGGTCCTAGTGTGAATGATGCTTTGCTCTGTTCTTCCTCATCTCTGATTGGAAATGCTCTCCTCACGTTCCTTTTGGTTTTGTTTTTGCTACCAAATATGTCAACATGCGCATGTACAGTAAATACATTTACATTTATGCATCTAGCAGACTATCTCTTCGGACTGAATCCTAACCTTTCTTATATTCTTATATAAGAGATTTATCTCCCACACTTCCCTCTCCAAAGGATGGGGTGTACTGGCTCAGGGCCTCTGTTGTCAAAGTCTCCTGCAGCTCGGCAAGATAGGGATAGGTACAGTGTAGAGCCCACAACCCACACCCAGGTAATGCTTTTTACACACACACACACACACACACACACACACACACACACACACACACATAAGCGTGCGCGCGATCTCCAAAAGATACAAATAGC
>JASCQX010000075.1:15886277-15899988 GCA_030264415.1 Sardinella fimbriata
GAGGTATGGATCTACTCGTCTAAGATCAGGCAAGAACATAATTAAGTATGGAAAGACGGTGGCGTGTTCCTTTAAGGGATGGATCGCTTTCTAAGACATGCCAGTGTTTTTTGATGGCATGTTTTATTTCGCTGCTCATATGGCAGAATTCAGTGGAGAAGCAAAGTACGTTGTCTACTACCGGCGCTTTGCTTTTTCACCAGTAGGTGGCTTCGTTGTGTGGATTGCGCTCTTCGATAGGCCGTGGAGATATCTTCTGCAACATAGCCCCTATTGCGAAAGCGCTCTGACATTTCTATCGCCCCTTGTTCAAATTCAGCATCACTACTGCAGTTTCGTCGAAAGCGTAAAAATTGGCCAATTGGAAGGCGCTATCACACTACATAAGGTGGTGTATCCCTTTAAAGAAATTTGCACAGAACCGCCGCAGATTGCGGATCCCCTTTTTTCTGTGGTTGCCGGGTCATTGAAGTGGATACTTGCATTGGTGTATGTTTGCATATGTACATATACTGTAGGCATATATTTTTGTACATATAGATAGGTAGATGTATAACGAGTGTATATTTGTACAGATATGTATATGTGGGTGTATGTAGGCATTCTGGTTTTTCTTTCTCTTTTTCTCGTTTTTTCTCTTTGTTGTTATTGTTGTTTCCACACTTGAGTGCGATCAGAAAAAATGGTAACACGCCCATTTGGGCTAGGAGCAAGCATGACCTTTTAAAATCTGTACATCTTGGCCATTTGACTGTTTGACTCTGAAGAAGACGCAGGTGCGTCGAAACGTTAGTCGCTTTTGTTTGCACCATTAAAAGCATAAGAAACTGAGTGCTCCGGTCTGACAGACAGATGGTTCTTTTTAGTAATACCTGATGAATCATGTTGATCATAACAAAAAACAAGGTTTCACATACAGTACAAAATTGAGAGTCATATTTTATCAAACTTATCACAGTAGATTATCAGTGTGTTACAGTATGTTGCCTCATGCCTTCAGGTCACAACTTTGGTTCTGGAGGTGTAATAATAAATGGGATTGAATATCTCTTGCCCAAACTTGTACTGTACCTTGATCAAGTAGATGCACAGCAGCTAGATAACATCAACTTAGATACAAATCTTAGGGCTGCCAACTTTTGGGTTGAGTTTTGAGAGAAATGTAATGAAGAATTATAAATGCGCATGCAGAGCGTACATACTCCAAAAATAACTGAGTAAAATCAACCTTCTTAAATAGGTGACCTATTTCAACGCATCTCCACTGGTAGAGAACTATATCATGAATCTCTTTGTCCATTAAAACAAAAAGCAAAGATGTGAAGTGATGTGAGGGAGTTTCGACAGTTGGCAGTAGTGGTGGCAGCCGTAGGTACCTTTCACCTATGTTACTGAAAGCAGAATTCAGAACAGACGAATGGTTTTTTTTAGACTGATAGCTAATCTTGTACTCATATTCAAAGCTTTAAGCTTAATTGAATCACGTTTTTGAAGAGTTAGTCAAGCCAGACAATAAGCCAGACAGGTCCACAGCCATTGGATTGGAAGGCCGGTCTGGATTGTTTCCGGAACGCACAGATTGCCATTCCGCCTCTGATCATACAATAATGTTTTTAAGTTGAATTAGACATCTATTGAGTCATTTGTTATGAGGTTCCATTGTGAGCTCCCTGAATTCCTTGATGGGGTTTCAGGTGGTTCTTCAGAGATCTGTCCAGAAGAGATGCTGAGAGGCAGCTGCTTGCTCCAGCCAACAAGCCAGGAGCCTTCCTCATCCGAGAGAGCGAGACAACAGCAGGTAAGACTCACCTGTACACCAGGACACCTGTAACCGCTGTCACATAACCCATGAAATGTCAGTGGGCGATCCTAACCCTATTTTTGAAATCCTTTACAGGGACGTTCTCCTTGTCCCTCCGAGACATAGGCGAGGATGGTGCGGACATAATCAAACATTACAAAATTCGGAATCTCGACAGTGGAGGTTTTTATATATCTCCTAGGATCACATTCCCAGAGCTGGACAAACTGATCCAGCACTATAAAGGTCAGTCTTGGTGTTCCTCACACACACACATCTGTTTCGGGTGGCCAGCCTACAATGTGAATCTCTTCCAATGCAGGACAAGCAAACGGACTGTGCCGCAAGTTGGGCCAGCCGTGTGTGAAGCCCAAGGTCCAGATGCCCTGGGACAAAGACGCCTGGGAGATCTCCAAGAGCACCCTGCAGATGGTGAAGAAGCTGGGAGCCGGGCAGTTTGGGGAGGTGTGGATGGGTGAGTGTTGATATATGGGTGTGAAAGTGATTTGGGAATGTGTGTGAGAGAGAGAGACAGAGAGAGAGAGAGAGGTCAGGTCTGTTTATAAATTATTTGAACTTTTTATGGTGTGTGTGTGTGTGTGTGTGTGTGTGCTTGGCAAAGGGAGGTGTCTGTATAAGTCTGTGTGGGTGCTTGGCTGTTCTGGTTTGGTCCCACTGAGTCACAGAACTGAGAATAGTCAGTGAAGCAGACCACACTTCCTTTTCCTCCCACAGAGCTGGCATGCCCATAGTCACTGTGCACTACATGAAGCATGTGTATTTCACCCTTTCTGCTTGTCCCACAGCAGATTCCCTTTTGCCTATTCTTCCCTACAAATCAAGAACACAGTGACTATGCTTACTTGTAAATTGAGAAAATAGGATCATAATTGTCTTAGTTGATCACAGTTTAGGACATAGTTAGGTTCATAGTTGAAATTAGCACTTTAAAATGTTTTTGCAACCTCAATGTTTTTGCAACACGGTGGAAATCTATTGAATTGCAGCCATCCTCTCCTTCATGTTTTTTAGTAGTAGATTTAATTATAATCTAATAAATAATAACAATAGCAATAAATAATAGCAATAATTTATAACAACAATGTTATATAATAACAGTAAGCAATATTATATTATTACAATTTAATTAGAGCCCTGGGCTATTTTCAGGGTTATTTCACTAAGCTCATGTCATTATAAGTCATTATAAGGCCCATCAAGACATCCATCATCTTGATTTTTTCAGGACAGTCTGGGCTATCCAAATCAAGCAGTATTTGATGTGTCAACACTTACATGTGGCTTAAATCAGCCTTAGAATCAACAAAAAATGGATGAATTTTGTTATCAATTCAACGAAGGTTATCGCGCGAACCGTTCATCGTAGGAACTAGCGGCTAACACCGAGTTTTGCATTTTCAGTTGATGCATGTGATTTCTGTGTGCCAAAAAGTGTCGGAGGAATCGGACAGAGAAGAACAGTTGCGGTCACGACACGAGTGTGTATGCGTTGTTATATGATAACTGTAAGCAACATTAAAATGTTACACTTGCTGGTAAGATGTAACCTCTTAGAATCATAAACCGCAGTAATATCTTTTACTGCGCTCTGTTTTTGTAATATGTTGGGTTTTTGGTTTTTACTGCAATTCAACATGGTGTTTTCTCTGAAACGGAACACTGTTGGACCATTTTTTTGCCACAAGATAAAAGAGGTCTTATAAGGCCCATTTCCATTCTAAACTCAATTTAGACCAGATACTGTATAGGCCTATAGTTACTGTGTTCTTGATTTGTAGGGCAGTATTGTCTTGATATGGACAGCTACCTATAGCTTATATCATATTAAAGGAAATGTTCGCTATTTTACACTTAAAGCCTTGTTTTCAGATTGTTTCTGATGAAATTTAATGGTTCAGGTTGACGTTTTGACACATGCTCCTAGTCTGAGAATTTTGAGTGTTCCTGTGGCTTCTCCACCCCCATCAGAGTGCCAGCATAGGTGCAATGGAGCAAACACTCCTACAACACACTAAACATTCGTTTGTAAAGACGAGAAACTCACCGAGTGGTCATTAATATTTACTGATGTGTTCACAAAAATATCACTGCAAACTGCATCGTTTCTCACACGTTTTTTGAACATTTATTCTCAGCTGTGGACCTATTTTCACTCGTATCCATCTGCCTAAGAGTTTAGAAACTCTACAGTTTGTGATGATTTTTGTGTCAGTGCATCAGTGAACATTACTAACCACTCGGTGAGTTTCATGTCTTTAGAAACGAATGTTTAATGCCTTTTAGGAGCAATTGTTCCAGTGCACCTATAGTCCTTTCTAAAGGCTACAGCAAAAAAGCTAAATTCTCCCAATAGCAGAATGGGTCAAAATTCAAATGTTAACTGTTGTATTTCATCAGAAACAATCTGAAAACAAGTGTAAAATAGCAAACTTTTCCTTTAAAGCATAATATCAGTTTGATAATTGTTCTCTCTCTCCTCTCTCTCAGCCATCTACAACAACTCCACTAAGGTGGCTGTGAAGACCCTGAAGGAGGGCACCATGTCTGTGGAAGCCTTCCTTCAGGAGGCGGAGTTGATGAAGGGCCTGCAGCATGATAGGCTGGTCCGCCTTTATGCAGTGGTGACCAAGACGCCGCCCATTTTCATCATCACAGAGTTTATGGCCAATGGTACTCATCTACTAGCCTAGACGAAAGCCGACTAATGACTCCGTCAATTAGTCTAGCTAACGCCAAGAGGATTTCGTCTCTAAGGAGGGTGGGACCTTGCTCTGCAATTTAAATTCATTGGCGTTCCCTTAACCAATCAGTAACCTTTTGGAATGATGTACGTTACATTGGCGTTCCCTTAACCAATCAGTAATCTTTTTGGTATGACTTAGGTTCAGGCATACTCTCGCGAGGCTCTCGCTCGCGAATCTGTTTGGTGATTGGCTAAACCGTGAGCGAACCGAGCTGGGCTTGTTTGGCCAGACTATGGACGTAGCCCAAAGCTTTTGGTGAAGAACATAGGATGGCGTCGCCAGGCTACTCATCTACAGTACTCACACAAACTGGGTAGTGTTGTAGTCTGTAGTGGGAGACAGTTAGCCTGGCGACGCCATCCTATGTTCTCCACCAAAAGCTTTTGGCTCCGTACATAGTCTGGCCTAAGCCTGAACCTCAGCGCATAACATACGTCATTCCAAAAGGTTACTGATTGTTTAAGGGAATGCCAATGAATTTAAATTGCAAAGCAAGGTCCCACCTAGCCTGGCGACGCCATCCTATGTTCTCCACCAAAAGCTTTGGGCTATGTACATAGTCTGGCCAAACCAGCCCAGCTCGGTTCGCTCATGGTTTAGCCAATCACCAAACAGATTCGCGAGCGAGAGCCTCGCGAGAGTATGCCTGAACCTCGGTGCATAACATACGTCATTCCAAAAAGGTTACTGATTGGTTAAGGTAACACCAATGAATTTAGATTGCAGTGCAAGGTCCCACCCTCCTCGGAAACAAAATCCTCTTGGCTTTAGCTAGACTAATTGACGGAGTCATTAGTCGGCTTTCGCCTAGGCTAGGTCCCACCCTCCTCGGAAACAAAATCCTCTTGGCTTTAGCTAGACTAATTGACGGAGGCTATGAGACAGTCAGTGTATTATAAATGAATGTAAAACATGAGCTAGCCTATGCTGCCCATGCTAGGCCTACATTTCCATTTAAGCACTGTGCTAGTTCCTAGTATTTTCCACCATGAAGTACCACTATGACAAGTATTGAGGTCTTGATCATCAAAATAGTAACAGACAAAAAGCTAAGGGGGAATTCAGACACAGCACAGGTGTGAACTTTTTTAAAAAAAAATACACATACAGTAACTAGAAAAGCACTCAGAGAGCGCAGAACGGCGCTTCCATTGTGGATCACCAAGATTTCCTTGTCTTAATATCCATATTATCTGACAATTTCATCCAAACCCATGCAGTGCTTTTCAAGTTATCTTGTCCACAAACAAACAAACAATAAGAAGAAGAAGAAATAAACAAGCTGACAAGTACAGGTGAAAATGTAACCTCCTCGGCGGAGGTCAAAAGACCATCCTTGCACCTGCCTGTCCAACACAGAATGTTAGAAACTCTCACAGTGCATAGCGTACACCTAGTAATGCCCTCTACTGTACCTTTGCTCTTAGGGAGTTTGTTAGATTTTCTCAAGAGCCCAGGAGGGAGGAAGCTCCTGTTACCAAAACTCATTGATTTCTCTGCACAGGTAAGAACTCACAGGGATACCCTGCCTATGTGGGATCATAGTTCGCCACCATCTCGGATTAGTGTTGCTGAATAGACCCTATAAACTTCTATTCATTTGTCAGAACCTGGCAGCCTCTATTAACCTGTCAGTGTGGTGTTAAGCTGTGTGCATGTGTGTGTGTTTGTTGGGGGGAGGGGGGTTTATATGCAAGTTCCCTTATTTGAGTTGAGGAAGTGGAAAAATGAAGAGCTGTCATGCAGAAAGTGGTCTTAACTGTGTGCCTGTACTGTATGTGTGTGTGCGTTTCTGGGCTCATTTGCCAGATTGCGGAAGGCATGGCCTACATAGAGAGGAAGAGTTACATTCACCGAGACCTGCGTGCAGCTAATGTGCTGGTGTCGGAGAGTCTACTGTGCAAGATTGCAGACTTTGGCTTGGCGCGCATCATAGATGACGACATGTACACGGCCAAAGAGGGTAAGGGGCTCCAGTGGGCAGTGGGCAGCTCTCCTGCTATGCCATTCCCATTCTCAGATTCCCAGTGCTTTAGATGGGGCTACTTACAACTAGGAAGACATGGAAGGACTGGTTGCATTCCAATGTCACCCTGAGCCCTCAAAGACTTGAATGGTATTTCGGGCAGCCAGGACAGTCAAGTGCTTGAGAATTCAGGGTGCAGGTTTAAGGGGACACTAGGATTCAGCCTTCTTCTGAGCCAAATTAATGAACACGCATACGGCCTGTATTCACTAACTTCGCTCATACGTGTTAAAGATGTAAAGACATTTTGTTGCCATTTGACCATAATCTCCTGTTGTAGTTTCTCCCAGAGAGTTACATTTTATCATGAGCCTGTCCCTCACATGCTGTGTTAAGCTCTAACCTTATATAAGGTGTTTTCATGGACTCCACTCAGTGAATTGTCTGTGCTACATGTTTAATGTTTTTACTGCTGAGTCCACAGCGTGATTCCATGCTCATAAAGTCTGTTCTATTCTCACGGTCTGATCACATCTTGAAGGGGCCAAGTTTCCCATCAAGTGGACAGCCCCTGAGGCGATCAACTATGGCTCGTTCACCATCAAATCAGACATGTGGTCCTTTGGCGTCTTGCTGTACGAGATCGTCACCTATGGGAGGATGCCCTACCCAGGTGAGACAGACAGAGGCAGGCGAGACTGCTGCTCTTTGTGGCGCTTCTGTTTTAGGAGAGAGGACTGGTGAAGAGAGGAGCTGCACAGAATGCCTGAGAGGGGCATTCTCAGCAGAGCCATTGCATAGCAATGTCTGCCATCTGCTGACTAATCCATGGAACTGGAGAAACAAATGAAAATCTCATAGTAGTAAACATACAGTATACTTAATTGCATGTTCCCAAGTCAGTAAGCCAATTGTAGTACTGGAAGAGATTAGGTAGAGGGGTCACTAGACAAACAAAAGGTCCATGAGATTAATGCCCCCCCTTCCCTTACTCTTTCTAGGCATGAGCAACAGTGAGGTGATGATGCAGGTGCAGCGTGGGTACAGGATGCCCTGTCCAGAGAACTGCCCTGCTGAGCTCTATGAGGTCATGAAAACCTGCTGGAGGGGCAAGGCAGAGGACAGACCCACCTTTGAATACATGCAAAGCGTCCTGGAGGACTACACCACAGCCACAGAGGGCCAGTACCAGCAGCAGCCATGAGAGAGCAGCAGAGAGAGGGGAGTTTGTGGAGAGCTATGGTCAATTGAGACGGTTGGACAATAGTACAATTGCTGCACTGGCAGTGGGGCCAACTCTTTTTTTAGATCTGAAGTTTTCCTTGTTACCGTGTTTGTATACAATAACAGAAACGGAGGCGATCACAATCATAGTTGTCTTCCAATCCAGCCTAGTTTAGCAAGACTGCCAGGCATAATGAGAGAAAGACCTGTCAGTTTTACATGATTCTATATTTATGGGCCTCTGTTAATGTTTATATCCAATGGAAAGCTGCCAATTAAAATATCTTCCTTTTTATTTGAGACAAATATTTGTATTTGCTTTTTAGACACATAGCACAAAAGCACAGCCATTAGGTCCCAAAATAATGTCAAAATCCCAATAAATTCAACAATTTCTTTTAATTAGAAATTAAGCATATCCAGTGCAAAATTTAAAACTGACTATTTATTAAAACATGTATATAGTATATAAAAGTCCATTTTTAAAAAGTTCAAACCCACAACCCAGAGTTGGACAGCAATACAGTGCAGTGGGTCAGACAGGTTTCCTCTTGAGTGATGGCGTGGACCTGACAGAGCGTTTGAGGGTGCGGCAGAGTGTGGCGCTGCGTGGCGACGTGACCGACTCTTTAATGTTGGCCAGGAGGCCTCGGCGCGGCCTGGACGGCTCCGCGGGTGACTGGGACAGCTTGGCCAGCTCCTCCCGCAGAGAGGTCAACTTGGCCACCTTCTCTGTGACGTCACACTGCAGACGCTCCGTCTCCCTCTCCTGGACGGAAGGACAAATAGAAAGTGAATTGTTGGAATTGCTTCAAAACATGACAATCTTCAAAACACTGAAGGCTCAACGTAGGATTTATTAGAGATAGAGCTGCTACTGCTACTGCTACTGCTACTGCTCTCAGAGCGCAGACCTCCATAAAGGCAATATGGGTCACTGACCCAGATGGTGTTACAATCACCACCAAAATTTAAATCTGTTCTTTGTTCTAATACTCACTTTGTCTGAATATTTCATCCAAATCCGTGCAGTACTTTTGAGTCATCTTGCTAACAAACAAACAAATACATAACCTCCTTGGAGGTAACAAACATGGCGTTACCTGATATGCCAGTTTGTTCTGTAAAGTTTGAACCAGGGCAAGCTTCTCCATGTAGCTCTCTCCAGCCTCCTGCAGTGTGTCATTGAGCTCAGTGATCCGACTCTCCAGACTCAAGATGAGCTGTGGAAAAGGAGGAAGAAGAAGGTGTCGAGGAGGAAGAAGAAGGTGTCAAGGCAGGACTCACAAAGGAAAAAACAGAAATCCGTTTCCTCTGAACACTGGTGTGCGATTCTCATGTTGTCCCACCTCTTGCTTTTCACAGCACAATTTCTCCATTGCACATTTCTCTTTGTAGAGGAGTTTACATCTCTCAGCTTCTGAAACAGAGGGGCCAGTGAGTGTAGGCTCTGTGTAGATTCTGTTCAAACTGCAGACCCAAGGCAGGTCTTCAGAGTCGAACTTAGTATACACACCAGCACCATCTTGAGCAGGGCTCTCTTCACTGATGGTCTGGGTGGAACTCTCCTGAGTAGGAGTGAACACAGAACCCCCTCGACATCCAGACTCAGACCGCCGCAGCTTCTCTTCCACTTCGCTCAGCCTGCTCTTCAGCTCCTGAATGGAGTCAATTCACATCCTGTTAGCTTGGACCAGTAGGCCTGTTCTCCTCCCGACCCCATGGACAGCAGTCATTCCATGGATGGATGGTTGTGGCCTACTGTACTGTACCTGCTCGCGGTCCTGTGCGGTGTTGAATTCCTCTATGGGGATGTAGTCCTCCTCCATCCGCTCCATAGCACATTGGTAGGCATGCTCCTTCAGGGCGTCCTTGTACAGCTCAAAGGTGTTCTCCAGCTTCTCCTCATAGCCGTCTTTCAGCTCTGCGATCTGACGACTAACAACCCCCCCACACACACACACACACACACACACACACACACACACACACCTCCAACTTAAAGCAGTAAGAAATGCAATAGCTGAACCCCTCATGATGGCACACAGACACACCTGTGTTGCTCCTCGCTGTCCATGAGCTGCTGCAGCATGGCGTCTCCCATCTCTTTGCGGATCTGAATCTCTTGCACAAGGTTCTTCCTCCGCTCTGCAAGCAGCTTGGCCCGCAGACTCTCAATGATGCCAAAGAGCTCCTTAGCGCGAGACAAGCAGAAGGTTAGTCAAATGAGGATGACACAGAGTGGGTATAACAGCACCAAACACGCAAAAGGTAAGAAGGCAATTTAATTAAGAAACTTATTTCTCAAAAAGTAAGTTTCCTTTACAGCATCTTTACAACAGCTGTGAGTTTGGCAAGCAAATAATGAATGTTTCTATGTCCATATGAGTTACTTCCTGTGGCAGAATGGACATGTCTGCATCGTCATCCCCATCCAGGAGCTCCTCGTCTGACAGGTAGTTGTCCACGGCTTGCTGGTCAATCACCCCGTTCTTCACCAGCGGTTTGCCATCCCGCCCAACCAGCCGTGGAGCCAGAGACTCCAGAGAACGGGGCTGGATCACCTGGACTACCTGTGTTAGCATGGCAATGGGTGAAGTGAGTCATCTTTATGTCCTCACAAGTGTCAATATCTTTAAAAGCAGGGATTACAGCTACAAACAAATCTTCTTGCCACATAATAGTGAACTCTTATTATGATCTGATGTGGACACCATAGCTAACGACATACCTGCTGTGCAATAGCAGAGAATTTCATGACATTGAGGGTCTCATCGTATGTGGAAGCACACTGGTTGATGTTGACAATCATGGAGGCCTTCCCCCTCCCACAGAACACACCCTGGAAGAGCCTTGTTAGCTTACTCTCACGGAACGGGACGTAGCCACTCTTCACTCTGAGGGAGTGATTAAAAATTGCAGAATGGAAGAAATCAGTTTGCACCATCTGATCTTAGCATATGAATGCTGTGCATTAAATAAATAATTCAAACTCACTGACTCTAAACAAAGTCACATTAGCTCACACTATAACAGCTGTTATATTTGAGAACTACCAGCACAAGACCCCTCCCTCACTTGTAAAGGAGAATCTGAGTCAAGTGGGCCGTGAGTGAAGAGGACTTGTAAATACCCATTGTTTCTCAGCGCTGCGATACATTTGCCCAGGATGAGCAGAGAGGTGTTGATGTTTCCTGCCTCCTTCAGGCGCTCCCCGAACGTCTTTGTTTTGTTGCATCTCTCAGAGCCGGCGAGGTCACACAGGGAGAGCCTGAGGGAGCGGTGGGGGGAGAAGAGATGAAGCTGGGTTAGCTAAGGGAGCGGAGGAAACACCCTCCACCAACACATCCTCAACCCACCCATGGGGGCACAGTACACTACTCACTCAGATATCCCTTGGACATCAGTGCCGTCAATGCGCAGGAGTTTGATGGTGAAAATACTGTGGCTGAGAGGGAAAAAAACAACAACACAAGGACCAGGCTTAACAGGCATATCATCATGGTAAAAGAAAGTGTTAGTACATTTCTGTGTTCTACATGTAATACAGAGGAGAGAGTTTTGTACCTTCTACTGGAAGACTGGTTCATCTTCGTAGAAGCAGCGCTACGGTTCTTATTCCCAACACGTAGCACTCTGCACGCCTCATCAGAGTTATGAATATTAACCCATCGGAGATCTGCATGGGCAGGCGCACACACACACACACACCCACCCATCAGCATGACAACCTGCAAAAAGCACAACTTTAAAAATTCAAATCATGGAACGGAAAGCAAATGATACAATATACAAATCAACACCTCGAACGTATGAGTTGCCAGTGCTGTCATCACACACACGCAGTGAAGGTCGTTTCTTGGTCTTTGAGTTCTGTGGCTGCAGCAGGTCATAGACTTGCTCATTGTAGATCTCATAGAAAGCCACCCACACACAGAACTGCACATGCAAGTCATCGGCAGAGGATTCTAGAAACCAAAAAAACAAAGCAAAGGAAGGTTAAAACAAGTGACAAGCAAATATGTATACACATGCAGAACAGCAAAACAAGGTTTTCATTACCTGTCTGGTCATATGAGATGCCGGAAAAAGACAAGCTAGAGACAGACGACGAGGAACTGCTTCTAGAGTGGGCAGTCCTCTGAGGCTCTGCATCAGACTAAATTAGACAAATTAAACAAACTACATTCAGTCACTGTAGCATACAGTTCTACAAGGTCCACTCACATTACACACCAGGTTCTCTGGGCAGCAATGGGAGTCATGTATGTAGGTGCATGAGACAGAACTAAACCTCTCTTAGAACATTGAAGAGAGCAGCTTTGTTGAGCTTCTCCATTTTCATCTGGTCTGCGTCGAGCCTCTGGACATCACTGCCCAGATAGGGCTTCATGTCCATGAGGAGATACTGACGGCCGCTGATGTGCCGGAACACAATGTCCAAAGCCCGAGGCAAAATGCCAGGCTCCTTCATCGAGCCTGCAATAAATGTGGCATACATTTTAGATCAGTGCAAACCATGGTGCCTAAAGGACATTAGACTTAAACACACACACACACCATTTTCATCTTACCCTGAATAGTGTGCGTCTTGCCTGCGTTAGTCACCCCATAGCTGAACAGCAATGCATTTTTCCCTTGCAGAAAGTCCTGCACCTGAGACCTAACTGTGCCATCAAAGACGTCTGCCTGGCCCGCTTCATGCCCAAAGATCTGAAGCAAACAAACAAACACAAAAAAAACATGCTATCCATAGCACATCATCCATTTCTTTCTGACTGTAGGATGAAAAGGACAAATACCTGTGTGAAGCTGAATTTATGCATCGACTGGCCAATGCCTTTCTCACTGTTTTTCATGCAGGCTGAGCCTTTGGGTGCATGAAGTACAACAGTCTCTGTATCCTCCAGAACAATACAGCCCTGAAAAAGATCAGCCAAGAGACCATTGATATCGTACCGGGGCCATGGTTTGGCTTGAGGATAGTGTTATTGTCTCATGGGTGAAAGCACTTGTGTAGTCCCCACCTGATCCTCACCGCTGTTCAGCTCGTCCTTAGAGAAAGGTCTCACCCGCAAATACACCCGCAGTTGCTGCTGCTCTGGTCCATCCAGCACTTCACTCTGTGGCAACAGGGACAGCAAGGGTTAATAATGCTAGTGGACTGTTGCACACTTCATGGATTTTCTAAAGATTAACATAAGAAATCACATGAACAGAGCCTTATTTTTTTTTACATGTATTCTACCTGACAAAGTGTAAGTGACATCACAGTGTTTTAGTATTTAAAACCTGACCTGATGAGCCAACCTTCATACCTGCACAGAAGCAATGGAGGAGATGCCGGAAAATTCTGGTAAAGCCTTATGGCATGGCTCACACAAGTCATTGCAGGTCGACTCCATCGCCTCCAGGATATTTCCCTCGTGTGTCAAATCAATTACGGTTGTCATGACTGTCTGGAGAAAAATTCTCTCACAATGCAGACTGACAACAACATGAAGAAGTTATGCATTTGTTTGCTGAACTTACCAAGACTTTTCAGTAGCAGTAACAAACTTGGTGGTATTCCGGTGGTATTCCGTTAACTTTACAAATACAGAGGAGCACAAAAAAAACTGAGCCTTGAAGCTCATCCACTCTCAGACAGCACACAGAGTTTAGGTGCACACACTGCTCAGGTTCCAATTGTCTTGTGGAAGGTTAGCCAATCCAAACGCCCAGTTCATTTACCTCATTAGTGCTCCCACCTGGATTAACTCCGATTTGCAAGGGCACAGAAAAAGCACTGGAGCCATCACACAGGTGTGTGACAGCTGTGGGCTGTCTGTATTCAGGCAAATTTATTATTTATTTATTTATTTATGTCAGGATATCTCTATATTGACCCATCCCACGTGACGTCACAGCACAGGTGTGTAGTTGTTTTGGACATGAAACCCAGTAGTCTACCAC
>JASCQX010000075.1:15900088-15912721 GCA_030264415.1 Sardinella fimbriata
TCTTTTTGCTACAGACAGCATTCAGTGACCTCTAACAACAGGGCTATGGATTGATTCACACCAGACTTCTCCTTTAATGTACACTCATGGTTTTATTTGTTTATGTTTACGAAGTCCCTACACTAGAATAAGCATGCCATTGAATTCATGCAGTGGAACTGAAGCCTATTCTCATTGTATCCCTTCATATGGTTGTGCTCTGTTAGCAGTTACAGGCTTTCTTTTTGGAGTAGGCTATATCACATAGCTCATATTTTCTTCATCGCTGTTTCCATCATTCTGGAAAGTGTTCTCTATTCTGGCGAGTCTCAACATCATTTCAGACATTGGCCAAAGAAGACTAGAAAGTGTTTTGTTGACTGAAAAGCAGCATTTGGCTGCAGTCCTATAGCCCAGTGCCAATGGCAGCTGTTAAAGCGGTGTAATTGTAGAGGACATGCAGTGTCTCAGTGGCTCATTGTCCTCTGACGGTGGTTTTGCTTGTGTGTATGTGTCTGTGCGTCTCTCTCAGCAGAGTCTCCTGCTCCTCCGCCAGTGGCTGTCAGTAAGAATGGGAACAGTAAAAATGGGAAAAAAGCGGAGGGGAATTCCATCTTCAGCTGGATCTTTGTCTTGGCCCTTCTGGGAGCCTGGACAGCAGTCGGAGTGGTTTGGTTTGACTTTGTCGACTATGACACCGTCGTAGGTACGTCTCTGTGCATGGTCTTCAGTCCAGATCCTGCCTGTTATAATGAATTGCTGTGAAGAAAATAGACAGTGTCCTTTCTACAGAGCTTGTCTCACTTTCTAAAATGCACTGCAGTGGCGATGGTGTTGAGATTTTGAGGGATTTTCAGGTCTATATTTAGATGTTATTCAGGCAAGGAGACCCCATTCGTCCAAAAGCTTAAAATAACTCACTGCACAGCCTCATTTTAGTACCTGACACACATTGCTCATTAAATTACACCGCCCAGCATCCATTGCATAATATAACCCTGTATAAAAAGAATGACACATCATTCAGTGTTACTGTACATTGTATCCAACACACAAACACACAGTCCTTACTGCACATCATTTCTTGTTCTAGTTATAAGTGAGGAATATTATGTATTGTCTTTTGATGTTCCACAGGCACTCTTGTTCCCTATGATTTTGACGGAGATGGTCACGTCGGTTTGGAGGATGCCAAAGTATTTCTTGGTTAGTAATTTCTCTCTCTTTTTTTTCTTTCTTTTTGACAGGATTTCTGTGTCTTTTCTGTACTCATTCCTCTGCCTTTCACCCCCCTCTCTTGGTTCATCCCTCCATCATCTTTTTCACGAGTCCAATGTCGGGGTGCTTCTAAACTCCTGTAGAACAGATGCTCACAGATAGAGACCAGGAACTGCTCTCCAGTGAATGTGTGGTCTAGGACAGAAAAGGCATCACACAAGAAGGCATTTCATTGTCACATGCTAATTGCTATGCTGCTTATCCTTAACATGTTGCTCTGTGTTTTTGCCCCAAGAACAGCAAGGATAAACCCAGCAGTTCATCAGTCTGTCTCATGTTCTTTTAGACTTCTGCATTTGTTTTTGTGAGCTAGACCATCTCTGTGGCCCTTTTGTGTGTATATGTTTGCTCCCTTGTCCAGCATCATTCATCCTCCTTCAATGAATCATTGCTCTTCCCTGTTTCCTGTCTCTCCAATGTGTTTGTCTCCCCGCCCCCCCACCCCCGCCCTTGGGTCTCCTCTCCTCCTTGTCCTCTTCTCTACTTCTATATCCCCCCTTTTATGTTCCCTGTGTGCTTGTAGGCTTGACCAAAGATGGCCCTTTTGGCGATGCTTTAGCAGAGGATGGCTTATTGCACAGCCTGTTTCTGTTGCTCTCTGATGTAAACACCTATGCCCCCAAAGAGAAGGGAGAAGATGGAGGGAGAGTTGCGAAGAGAGGTGTGGGTATGTCAGGAGTGCACAGGGGGTTGGATGCTTCAAGGCAAGACGAGATACTGAGTTCCCCAAACTGAAGTGGTTAGGGACAACACAGGGGATCTTTGTTTGCCCCACACCAGTATGTGTGGTGTGTGCAGAGCGTGTAAATGCTGCTGTTTGGGCTAGAGACAGACATGTATCATCCCACATGGGGGAAACTCCCAGTTGGTACATTTGGCAGAGTTGGATTAATTAATTAATATTACTATAGGTGCACTGTCAGTCAGAGATGTATACAGTACTGGAGTAGAAGAGTGGAGTAGAAGTACTACTGTACATCAAAAAACTGACTTGAGTAGAAGTTGAAGTGTTCTTTAAACACCATACATAAGTAGAAGTACTAAAGTATTAAAAATGTTTTCTAATTACAAGTAGAAGTATTTAAAAAAATACTACTCAAGTACTAAAAGTAAAAGTAAGAGAAAAACTATAGTGTATAAGCCTATTAATTGTTATTTGGTAAACTTAAAGCTAATTTTCTCGTGAACCATTCATCACATCAGCTAGCGAGTAACACGGTTGGAAAGCTCACATCGCGCCATTTCATGTGATATGCACAAGATATCAGTGTGAGGCAAAGACTCTGCAATCAGATAGAGAAGGTCTTAGCTATACAGTGCTAAGGTAACCCGGTTTGGGTTTGGTATGATGTGCAGCATTTTTATAATAGTAATGAGTAACTATTCAGTACATGAAAAATGTATACACTAATACGGCGCGAAATTTGTGGGCGCTGCCATCATGCCATTTCGCCATTACTGCGGTGCTGAGTATTACGTTGCTTACATTGAAAAGCACTGAAAGCAGATGACAAGTCATGATAATATCTAAGACGAAGGGACTGACAATGTTTGGCAGTAGCCTGTAGTCACTTACCATGGTCCCTTATATTAACCGCAACATAACAAGCCGTTAAATATGTATAATAAAGCGGTTAGAGTAATCAAATCTGCTCAAAATACCGTTAGCTTGCTAGCGTAATTGTCCGTTTGTATTAGAGTTACCCTTAGCCTACAAGCTAGGCTGGCTAATGTTACAACCAAAGTCAAGTCATGATAATATCAAAAACGAAGGGACTAACAATGTTTGGCAGTAGCCCTCAGTCACTTACCGTGGTCCCTTATATTAACCACAACATAACGAGCTGTTAAATGTGTATAAAGCGGTTACAGTAATCAAGTATGCTCAAAATACTGTTAGTTTGTTAGCGTAATAGTCAGATTGCATTAGAGTTACCCATAGAGTTAGCCTACAAGCTAGGCTGGCTACAACCAAAGATACTTTACTGTCTCTACTCCAACTACGTTAGATAAAACACAAACATAACATTATTTTCGAAATATCCTTGTAAGAGATCAGTTGAAAAAAGTGTACAACGTGTTTGGGCTCTGGGTGGTTGTTTACAACGATGTTTATAACGTGGGTACACCAGTTAGAACCAGAGGGTCGAGATGCAAATTTCATGAACTTTTATTCTAAAACATTTACAACCTCTTTTGGAGCAGCCACACACAGTTCAGTCTCTTCCCAACATGGTATGATCCAATACGTGGTTCGAAGTAAAAAAATAAAAGCTGGAAAAAAGGAGTAATGATGAATTCCACTGGTAGATCACATTGACGCTCATGCAGACTTTCTGATCTGCAGCCCCTCAGTAATGGCGGCACAGGTTACTTCCGCATTTCGCCAGATTTGTGTATAGGAGTAAAAGTATTAAATTCATCAAAAATATGTTGAGAAGTAAAAGTGGAAGTAGGAGAAAAAAGTAATACTCCAATAAAGTACATATACTGCATTTTAGTACTTAAGTACAGTACTTAAGTGGTTCTACTTTGTTACTATACATCTCTGCTGTCAGTCATCTACTGCAGTATCTGTACTGTATTTTGCATTGCTGGGATAGTCAGATTTATCAGACTCATTGAATTTCTTGCACTGATATACTGTACAAGCAGCCAAGAGCAAGAATGGCAAGTTATTCCACAAAGCAGTATTTAATTACAAATAAGCAATACTTGTTTTTTGCTGGCATTTTCAGGCAGTTTTAATCGTACAGTTTTGTTGCTTTCATGAAGCAAAGCAGTCTTGGCTAGAGTGTGTGTCAGAGCTCTTTGTATCTTGAGGGAAACATGATGCAACAGAGTAACACAACAGTATTTATTGCTCAAATCTGTGCTTTAGATTTTAGGGGAGATTTCCGGTCTAATTCAGCTCAGTGATCTGTCGAGATTTGCAAGTGGGATGAAAGAAGTCCTACATATGCTTGAATTTCTTGAAAAGCTTTACAAAAAATCTGACAGGGTTTTATTCACAACAGACAGATCACACTCAGATGTTACGTTTATAACGTGTTTTTGATAATGTCACAGAAAACCTGAAAAGGTTATTTCACTAATTAATATGCTATTTTACCTGTGAAAATGTGTCCTAGTCTACACCTTCTCTGAAGTCTGTTGCCTATATCCTGGTTTCGATAAAAAAGATTATTTCTTTCTGCCTTGGAACAGTTAACACCTGTATACAACCCATACGAACTGTCATTATTTGGGATCATTTTTGTTAGGGACTGGGAGGCAGAAATACTCAGATGTAAAATGGCAACCTTCAATGACCACATACCACATTCTGCTTTATGATGCCGGACTTCAGTGCTAAACTTCATTGTGTATTCATATTAATATTTTTTTCTTTTTAATTCTTTCTTTTCAACTGAAAATGGCAGACAAGAAAAAGGCAATCAATGTGGCAATTCCCAAAAAAGAAAAGACAGTCAGGCTGAAAGGTATATTTGTATTTTATCTGTCAAGCTCCTCGTAAATGGTTAAACATTTTTGTTTGTTTTGCGTTATTTGTTGCATGGTACTGCAAGGAGACTTCATTTGTGTGGTGAAAGTTTATGTGTAGTTTTTATGTAGTTTACTGTGTAGCAGCTGGACTCAATAGATGAAGCTGGCCATATCATAATTGGCCATTAACATGCTGGAATGTACAGTATAGTTAACCTACCATCACCTTGCTGTCTTTGGAATCAGACTGATCTGATGTTATGGCATTGTAATAGTCATGTAATTCGAAGAGGTCTTTTGAACAGAAGTTGGCTAATTCAGTACATTATCAAGTTCAGCGCACGCTGCACAGTAATGAACAGAAAGGTGCTTTCTCTTAAATAGTTTTTAGCTACATTATGTCTGGCTGTTTGTGTGTGTGTGTGCGTGTGCGTGCGTGTATGTGTGTATGCATGCATGCACTACGTTTTTTTCTTGTTTTCGTTTCACCTTTTTATTTGTTTCTTGTCTATTCTACCTCTCTTCACAAAATAGCATCACCTGAAAAAATGGTAGGGACCCCAGTTCTTAAGAAAGAGAAGAAATCCAAACTGAAAGGTATTCTATTCTCACCAGCTCTTTGTCTATGCAGCCAATTAATTTATTTCACTTTGAGTCCTGTATGCCCCATGATGCATCTCCGCTTGAGTAGAGTAGCATGTGTGGTCAGTTTGTGTCCTTATACTGTATGAGTGGAGTGAACTTAAATATATTCTGACAGATTCACCATTATTTTTTCCATATTAAGAAGATATATCTGTGGATTCTGAGGTGGTCGACTCTGAAGGTATTATTTTCCAGTCTTGCTCTACCATGATTTTATTCTCTGAAGGGAATAAAACCTTACAAATGCATATACCGCACTCACATTGTTTGCTGTTGTTATTGGTCTTGGTTGCTGTGAAATTCTGCTTTCAAATGACCCGCGACAGTAACAAGAACTGTAAAAGGAAATGGCCTTCCTTGAATTCAAACAGGCTTCAATATTACCATGGTGAATGAGCCAATGTATTGCCATTGTCTGAAACATCTACAAAATTGCCCTTTCTGGTATTGTGGTCTGGTTGAATTTGACTTTAATGTGTGTTTTTTGGTTGTTGTTTGTTGTTGAGCGTCCTAAAATGGCCCGTTTTGTGTTGCAAGCTGTCCACCAGTAAGTGAATCTCAGTTCCAAGCTGTCTTTGGACTCCTGGACTGACTGTTACAGAATCTTGCTGTAAAACATTTATAGGTCATGCAGTTATAGTAAAGCTGCCATCTAGCGGTGAGATGGTATTCTGCAGCCTCACTGTCTGGGGCAAAACCAAAACCTAATGACAGCCAGTGACAGAATACTAAAGTTACACTGCACGCTCAATTGCGAAACTTGAACGTCAGCTAGAATGAGCAGTAGGCTCTTTATGGTCAAATCCATGTCCATTCTAGCTTTTTTCCACGTTAATCAGAGGGCCAAGTAGGCATATGAGATGGTTAAGTTTGTATTGTATATTCATACTTGAGATAAAGCATGACGCAACCTTGAAAAGTCCATCCTTAGCACCTGGTTTTGCTTGCTTTGAAAGGCTAAGCAATGACAACATCCATTCTACACTTGCCGTCTTATAGGCTAAAGATGCAGCATACAGATAATGTGCATGAAATATGCAATCACTGTGTAAGGGATTGCACACTGCAATGTTTTCAAAATCATGGAATAACAATAGCCTGGGCCCGCCCATTCCGTGACATTATTGGCCACGCCCGTGGCCTCGCCACTTCATGGCAAAGCATACTATTCACAGGTTTCGGTCTCCGGCAGCCACGGGAACTCCACCCTATTTTTCGGCAGCCAATCAACGTTCAGCATCTCCAATGGCTCTAGGTAGAGGCGTGTTCAAGTAAGTGACACAGTAGGCTAGAACAGCGACCGGAACCTCAGGATTGGTTTAAGCTTTGAGAAGGCCTTTTCTGGCGTCGACCAGTAGCAGACTGAGAGATTTGAGGGGGGGCAGGTGCTTCAAATTTGAATCACACACTTTTTTTATATTTGAGAACCTGGTTTTGTCATATGCTTGGCCAGACCCAATGCTAGCATTGGAATTGTTGTGTCAACCAGGCAAGAATAACAAGGAGAACCGACGCAAGCAGATGCTCTGGCTAGGCTTTAGGATATAATGTGAGAAAATTTTACTTAAATTTGTTTGAATTACATGTGGAGAAGAAAGCATGCAAATTGGCATCTTCTTGGAAGTTCTTTCCCCTGATAAACTCTTCCCATTTGAGAAAAGCAGCTCCAATGTTCACACATTCTGGAGTGTCGCTGATTTCGTTCTCTTGGCTGTTTTGTTCTCTTTTACGTTCACGTTTTGTATGATCCCCTTGTAGAGTTTTTTCTTAGAGTTTTTCTCTTTTCAGGACCCATAGTTAAGATGGCAGCCCCTTTGGCGACACCAACGACACTCATGTACACTCATCGGCCACTTTATTAGTCCAACTGCTTGTTAAATGCAAATTCATAATCAGCCAATCACATGGCAGAAACTCGATGCATTTAGGCATGTAGACATGGTCAAGATGATCTGCTGCAGTTCAAACCGAGCATCAGAATGGGGAAGAAAGGTGGTTTAAGTGACTTTGAACGTGGCATGGCAGGCTCCAGACGGGCTGGTCTGAGTATTTCAGGAACTGCTGATCTCCTGGGATTTTCATGCACAACCATCTCCAGGGCTTACATAGAATAGTCTGAAAAAGAGAAAAAAATCCAGTGAGCGGCAGTTCTGTGGGCGAAAGTGCCTTGTTGATGCCAGAGGTCAGAGGAGAATGGCCAGACTGGTTCGAGCTGATAGCTAGGCAACAGTAACTCAAATAACCACTCGTTACCACCAAGGTATGCAGAAGAGCATCTCTGAACGCACAAAACGTCAAACCTTGAGACAGATGGGCTACAGCAGCAGAAGACCACACCGGATGCCACTCTTGTAAACTAAGAACAGGAAACTGAGGCTACAGTTTGCACAGGCTCACTGAAATTGGACAATAGAATATTGGAAAACGTTGCCTGGTCTTGATTTCTTGATTTGAAGTCTTGATTTGAAGTCTTGATTTCTGCTGCAACATTTGGATGGTAGGGTCAGAATTTGGCAGTTTTAGCGAGGCAGCAAAATAGCGTAGTAATGGGGGCAGGCAGTTTACATAGCTTTTACGTTAGATACCTGCCCCCATAGCTACGCTATTTTGCTGCCTCACTAAAAATCGCCATAACTCTGTTCAGGTAGCATCGTTTCGGCTCATTTTTTGTCAGCTCGTTGTACTCGACCACTGCTTCTACTGGAATGTAGGTTCGGACGCGCCGGCGTTCTCCTTTTAAATAGTCTAATAAACAATGCCATCATAGGCTAGACAATGTCAAGTGGACCGGTTGATTTCACTGCGGGGCAAAATGGAAAAGCATCTTGTAGCCTTGGAGGGAGGGAGAGACAGAAAGAGCGACGCGTATGCTTAGCAGGCATAGGCGCAGGAGGTAGCCTATTAAAAGTGAAATGAAAGTAGCCTCGCTTGTCTTCTGACGTTCTCAGTTATGCAAATTTTGAATGTTTACAACGTGATGAAAAGAGCTATATTTTTGGTAAACTTTTATTCAACTTCTAGCCTATGTGAATTCTTCACGTGATTCAGCATTCACACACACACTTTCCAGACAACTACAGGCACGCACGCAAACATTCTGAAACACGTATAGCCTATGCGTCATAACATGATTTACGAGCTGCAGCCAGCCTAGTACTTTGCCTCAAAAATCAAACAAATAAGAGTAGCCTATTAAAGGAGTTTGAATATTTGCACATCGCACCACCCTGGTGCATCCAACCTGCAATTAAGCAGGTTTTCCGAAAGTCTTTCCCCTAGTCTCGTTATCATTTTGAGATTTCATTCGCGATTGTACACTGACTATTGCTGTGTGTCACAAATCAAACAAATAAGAGTAGCCTATTAAAAGATAGAAGTTTGAATATTTGCACATCGCACCATTCCAATGCATCCAACCTGCAATTAATCAGGATAATTTTCGCAAGTCTTTCCCCATCTCGTTATCATTGTGACATTTCATTCGCGTGCGATCAAACATGATTGCGCATTCTCCAACGAGTTGCCTAAACAGTCAGCCTATTCCTTTGCCTCACAAATCAAACAAATAAGAGTAGCCTATTGAAAGATAAAAGTTTGAACATTTGAACATTGCCCCATCCCATTGCATCCAACTGCAATAAGCAGGTTAATTTCCCTCTTGTAATCTCGTTAACATTTTGACTTTCATTCCTTTGATTTCATTGATTTCATTCATTGATTTCATTCCTTTGAATAGCAAGGTTATTGTTAGACTGGTTTTCCAAGCCTCGGAGCTGGGTCTGTTCAAGTTCGAGCCAATCAACAGCGATAAATGTTGAAATCTCTGCAAACTAATTAGGATTTATTTGCGTAGGCCTAAAGTTTAACTGCACAGTGTTAATTCAGGCCCAGGTTAATTCAGTTTTTTATTTTTTTTTGAGGTGGGTAGGCATACTTTATAATTCAATCCTGCCAGAGTCCCTGCTTATATCCATCCTTAATTAAACATGGATCTCTAACTAAGCACGAAACAACATAAGCACGACTCATAAAAAAAGAATACCGATTTTGCAACAAATCATTTTAAATCTGCCTATGCTGCCTATGTCAGGTTTTCTTGCGGTTTTCACTGGCCTGCTGGTAATGTGTACACACAAAAGTTTTCTCTCCGGGGCTATTTTCGTCAGTTTTATCGTATACTGTAGATTTTTTTTTTTTGATGGCACAGAGATCCGGCCGAGAACATTCGGGGCTAGGCCTAACAATGCCTAACAACACCACTGTAAATGAGTGACGAATGAATGCCCAACTTTGTGTCTAAGATGAATCAAAACTATAACTGACTTGACCTCCTTTGAAAGAGGACCAGCTACTGCATACTAGTATCGGAGCCAAAAATTTTCCTTCCATGCCTTGTAAATTGTAAATGTAAATTGCATTTGCAGGCTGATACTGAAGTAGCATTAATGAGCATTTTTTTAATCCTTCACAGATGAAAATCTGAGTTTACAGGCTGCCCAAACAAAAGGTAGTAGTTGTATTGGATGTGGTTTTGTTAATCTGCATGGTTTTGTAAGACAATTGTGAATGTTAATAAGGAACCCTTATCTCTTTGAGTTGAGCTTTGGATTTGTAGATTCTAGCATGAAGCTCATGTGTCTAACAAAACATTATGACACTGCTTATGATATCAGTAATGGCAATGGATAGAAGCATGACCCTAATAGAGTAAGGAGTTCCCTCCTCTGATATCAGCAAGTTATGTGACGGTTGTTGGGCCTATTTGAGCTGGCCTGTGATTGGTAGTGCTTTTTGCCTTGAGCATTTGGATGTGTGGCGTGAGGCAGTCTCGCCTCGGACCTTTTTTTTTTTTTTAGCTTTAGCTATTTTGTGTGGGAGAATGCCTGTTTGCCTTTTTTATATCAAATTGATAGTTTTGAAATCCGTTGTTTCCTTGTTCTCAGAACGCTTGACCAAAAATCTTGGACGTAAATTAAAGTCAGCACTCAAGGAACAGCTGAGGATAATTCATGAGAAGATCGAAGCAAAAAAGATTGCTAAGATGGCACTGGCTGAAGTGCGGACTATACTAGCCCAAGAGGAAGAGGAAAGGCAGGCAGTTCGAGCCCTAGAGTTGAAGAGACAGGAAGCTGCTCAGAGAGAAAAGGAAGAAGCAGAAGCCAAGCTTCTAAAAGAAAAGGAGAAGAAGGAAAAAGAGAATCAAGAGAAGGAAGCAAAGAGAAAGGAAGAGATGAGAATGAAAGAGGAAGCGGAGAAGGAGAAGGCAGAGAGGGAAAGGATTGCTAAGGAAGAGAAGGAAAGAGAGAGGGCAGAAAAAGAGAGGGCTGAGAAGGAAAAGTTAGATACAGAAAGTCTTGCCAAGGAGAAGGCTGAGAATGAGGGATTAGCTAAAGAAAAGGAGGAAAAGGAAAGAGAGGAGAAAGAAAGACTAGCCAAAGAAAAAGCTGAAAAAGAAAAACTAGCTAAGGTGCAAACAGAGAAGGAAAGGCTAGCAAAAGAGAAAGCAGAGAGGGAGAAGCTTGCGAAAGAGGAAGCCGAAAAAGAAAGGCTAGCTAAGGAGAAAACCGCAAAAGAACACAATGAGAAAGAGAGGCTAGCCAAAGAGAAAGCCGAAAAAGAGAAGCTAGCAAAAGAACAAGCAGAAAAAGAAAGGCTAGCCATGGAGAAGGCTGAGAAAGAGAGGCTAGTCAAAGAGAAAGAAGAAAAAGAGAAGCTAGCAAAAGAACAAGCTGAAAAAGACAGGCTAGCCAAGGAGAAAGCTGAGAAAGAGAGACTGGCAAAGGAACAAGCAGAGAAAGAAAGGCTAGCCAAAGAAAACGCAGAAAAAGAGACACTTGCAAAAGAACAAGCAGAAAAGGAAAGGCAAGCCAAAGAGAAAGCAGAGAAGGAGAGGCTAGCTAAAGAACAAGCTGAAAAAGAAAGGCTAGCCAAAGAGAAAGCAGAGAAAGAACGACTTGCAAAGGAGCAAGCAGAGAAAGAGAGACTGGCTAAGGAGAAAGCGGAAAAAGAGAGGCTAGCAAAAGAACAAGCAGAAAAGGAAAGGCTAGCCAAAGAGAAAGCAGAGAAGGAGAGGCTAGCTAAAGAACAAGCTGAGAAAGAAAGGCTAGCCAAAGAGAAAGCAGAGAAAGAACGACTTGCAAAGGAGCAAGCAGAGAAAGAGAGGCTGGCCAAGGAGAAAGCAGAAAAAGAGAGACTTGCAAAAGAACAAGCAGAAAAGGAAAGGCTAGCCAAAGAGAAAGTAGAGAAAGAGAGGCTAGCTAAAGAACAAGCGGAGAAAGAAAGGCTAGCCAAAGAGAAAGCAGAGAAAGAACGACTTGCAAAGGAGCAAGCGGAGAAAGAGAGGCTGGCTAAGGAGAAGGCTGAGAAGGAGCAGCTAGCTAAAGAGGAAGCAGAGAAAGAGCGACTGGTTAAGGAGAAAGCTGTGAAGGAGCAGCTAGCTAAAGAGCAGGCAGAAAAAGTAAGGCTAGCCAAAGAAAAAGCAGAAAAAGAGAGACTAGAAAAAGAACAAGCTGAGAAAGAAAGGCAAGCCAAAGAGAAAGCAGAGAAAGAACGACTTGCAAAGGAGCAAGTGGAGAAAGAAAGGCTAGCTAAGGAGAAGGCTGAGAAGGAAAGACTAGCAAAAGAGCAAGCTGAGAGAGAGAGACTTGCTAAGGAGAACGCAGAGAAAGAAAGGCTAGTCAAGGACAAGCCAACAAAGGAAAAACAAAATGAAGTGATGAGACGTGAGAAGGACAAGACAGAGATAACTACAAAAGAAAAGAAAGAAAAAGAAAAGCCAGAAAAAGAAAAGGTTGACACAGAAAAGGAGAAGAAAACCAAACAGGACAAGAACAAGAAGGATAATGAGGGAGGTGGGAACAGGGAAAAGAGTGCCAAGGAAGAAAGGATTTCTGTACGGGATCTTCTCAAGTCATCCAAGAAGTCTGGAAACAAAAAATAGCTATGCACCTGGGAAAATTGTCAAACTTTCAGTTTCAAATAAAAGCAGACTCAAGTCAAAGTGAGCGTTGAATTAGGCCAAGGGTCATGTTTTTTGGACTTGGCAGTGGCATACTTTGTTCTTTTCTCTGGGAAACTTTTTTATGCAGGTATACAGTACACTACAGTGCAGCCGGAAGTAAAGCTTTACCCTCAGTCCTCAGTGAAAGTACCCTGTTGATATACTCCTAAAAAAGTTTGAATCACCGCACACTGGTAGACTTTAAATGCTGGTGTTTTTTATTTAGGTGAACGACGCGTTTCGCT
>JASCQX010000075.1:16443034-16453141 GCA_030264415.1 Sardinella fimbriata
ATTAAGTGTAATAGTGTACATGTGATATTACTAACTAATGAGAGAGCTCAGAAGAAATGTATCAGACAACCAACTTTATTTACAAACAGACACTGTAAGCAACTGGTTCCATGTTCCATAGTGTCAGCATAGCCTGGCTGTACAAAGCTTCAGCTTTAGTCTTCTGTCTCAGACTCTTCGTCCTCCTGACTGATCTGGAAGTAGCGGAGTTCATAGGTCTCCTTATCCGAAGCCACCACTCTTAGCCAATCACGCAAGTTGTGCTTCTTCAAGTACTTCTTGGTGAGATACTTCAGGTACCTTAACATTTGCAGACATCGACAATTAGTATGGACAACATCTTTGAAACAAAACATTACAACTCTTCCATCTATCTGAAATCTCACCTTTTGGAGAACTGCTTCTCTGAGGTAACACTGATCTTATTCTTCAGATGTGCAATCTGGACTACATTTCCCAGATTGCCTGTTTTGCCATTGACCTTCACCCTCTCTTTCAGGAAGGTCTCCTGTTAGTTACAAGAGAAAATGACCACACTAGGGAAGATAACCCTAGGCTTTCAACTAGGGAAGGGCACCCTAGGCAGCAGACCAGGTTAGTGACATACCAAAGCATCTTCCATTTCAGTTTCAGTCACTAATTTTGATACATTTCATTGACATTCAGAACAGCCACAGTGTAGAAGGCGATAATCATTAAATTCATGACAAACACTTCTTATTTAGCATTTAAACTTACAAAGTTGGCAGAGTCAAGAATCCCATCCTCCACTGGATGTGTGAGGTCAAGGGTATATTTCCAAGAAGCTCCCTTCTTGTGTTTCTTGGCGGTCTTGATGGTTTGGATTTTCTGTCAAATTTTAAGCGGCATCAGTTAGGCTAAGTCAGTGGTCAAACGGGGTACGAGTTGGCTACCCCTGGGAAGGGTAAGTTAAGCGACAATGTAAAGTTTGGGAACCACTGGCCTTAGTAATTCGAGCTACTATGTAACGTTAGCCTTTTCACGATCTTACATGGCCACATTGTTTCATTATGCCTCATCAATTTACTGTAAATGAAAAAAAGTCTTCTAAATTTGTTTCCTACAACGGCGATGTGGTAACGTTATGTAAACCAGTGCGTTAAGGGTAGCGTACATCCTGAAATGGATGAAATTTGACAAAGTCGAAATTGAAAAAGCCAGTCAGATTTAGCAGATTGCCTAAAAGCTGGGCAGACGTCACACGTGTCGAATAGGACTGTCTGTTCATAGTAGACTACTGTTCACACATAAACCGGTGGATGGCTATACTACAACACCCACACATATGCAAACATGTACTACCACTACACATGTTATTTTCTTAACATATAGCAATTAATCTCACGTTTGAATTGATTTAATATGTGACAAAACTGCCACAAGAAAACCTTACCGGCGCCATCTCAGCGAGAGGGGACAGGAAAAGGAAGTTACGTTTTCAGAGGCGGTGCTTTGCCAGTGCTCCTGACCAATCCTCATGACCAAGCCCTAACCAGAGAAACCACCTTCTCAATGGACCAGGCGGCCTGAACGAATGCGTGTTACGCCGCCCAGCGCAGGCCCTTTCCACAGCGTCTCTTTTCAGTGGAAAAATGAAGTTGATGGCCATTATTTTAAGCACTTACCAGAACCTCACTGATGTTGTTGGCAATACAGTCAGCTGTAAAGGTGACATTTTGTGGTGGTTTCTTACCCTACCCTACCCTGGTGGCTGCACCCAAAACTGTAGGGCATATTCTGGATGGTTGTAAGCCTGGCTTTCGCGACAAAAAAGCTCATACGAGCTTAGTCTGGCCAATCTCATGTACTAACCACTTTCTGAGAGGCAGAATTAAATGTAAACTTGTTGAGCCTCTTCTTTACCCTGGAGTGAAAGCCTGCTTCTCATTGGTGCTTGAAATTCCGGGACAGGAAATGCAGTAAATAGGCTGCTTGGCCATACTGACTTGATCGCAAAATGTTATGCAGCATCATAGTGTGAGCCCAGGCTAGATGGTTGTAGTAAGGTGTTTACTTCATGGCCATCCAAATTAATTAAAAAAAAAGATACTAAAACAAATGGTCTGATAATGCCTCGTTGTCATGATGTAGCTTTAGAACTATGTCTGTTGCTTACCCTTGTCTGAACTTTGACCTTTGCGTTTTTGTAGTCTGTACAGCAACTCAGGACTAACCTGTTATAAAGAAGAGGTGTGGTGCCTAGTAGCCTATGTGGGGGAATAGAAGGCAAACCTTATTTATTTTTTTTAAACTAACGCTTTTCAGATTATCAATCTAAGCAGATTGTTTGTGCAGTTATGCTTTCTGTCTAGGATAGACGTCTGAACAGCAGTTTATTCTCAGCACGCGTAAGGAATCCATTGTAATTATGCAGACACTGCTGTGAAGAATGGGGCAGGGTAGAGACAGCCAGATTCATGACTCATCTTTACACCACTGTGTCGGCAAGCCTGAGTAAGGCAATGCAGGGTGGGGCTCAACTTGGCATCCAGGCTTCAGCAGAGCTGACAGCACTGCACCGAGCTGGTTCTCTTCCCTCACAGCTACACACTCAGCTGGAATGGGAGCTGACAACTGAATGGAGTTATTTTAATACCATCTCTGATGGAATAAAACAATGTGTCCACACGTTACAGGACTATCTAGTTTCTTTGTCTGTGTTCTAGGGCCCGCTCACATCTTTTTAAGGGTAAATCATGTTAAACAATACACACAATAGCACTACTAAAATTATACTTAAATATCCAATTGAAATACGGCACCCCTTCTGTAATTAAATGGTCACATTACCAGAATAACTTTGTCAAGGATTTTGTGCATTTTTCTCTTGATTAACCAACATTTGATTCATTAAATGGTGACCTATCGGTAATTAACTTCACCCTTGACCACTGAATATGCAATTGTTGCCCTTGTCACATGGCTAGTTTTTGCACCATCCACAGAAGCACAGGTACATTTAACTGAAATGGTCAGGAGGAAAATGATAATTAAACCAAATGGATTTCAAGGGCCTAAGAGGTATAATGGTTTACAGTGGAATTCAAGGTTAATAAACAAAATACCGATTCTAGCTACAAAAGCAGGAACTGGCTTTGTTTATTAGGTTCAAGTCCACCAAAAACTGGGACAGTCACCTCAACTTTAGGCAGAATGTAAAGGCAAGGCAGTCTTACTTAAATAGCACATTTTATACAAAAAGCCCCATACTACGCATTTACAAAAATGCCAGTTGATGCTGAAGTGAACTGCCAAACCTATTGTCCTAAGACAATAAAGAGAAACCTCTGATAGACTCCATACAAGCAACCCAAAGTACTCAAGGCAACTTTGTAAGTTACGGTGGGGTCTTTACATTTAAATGCATTAATGGTTAATAAACTGCATAACTAACTGCATAATACCACTACACAAATACAAGAGAATTCAATTATTTCTAGTTTCTTTATTTTTTTGCCATCTCCAGTCAGGTAACAAAGGCCTCGAGTGAACAAAATAAATTTGCAACTTAAACCACACCACCCCTTAGATCCGAGTCCCCTGAAAGAACCTTACTGAAAAAAAAGTTGCTTACACAACAGAGAAGCCTACCTATTATTGAAGACAGATACAGGCTTCAACACTTTATTGTAGGTTGCCAATGACAGCCAAACAAGTTGGCGGCTATTGTGGTACAGAGGTATTCGCGCATGGCCATCACATCTCTTCAACTTCCACACAACACAGACTGGCATTTAGAAGAGAAATCACTGAAGTTTCCTTTTTTTTCTTTAAGTTTATTCTTTAGTAATCTGAAATGTTTCTGGTGGTACTCAAAGCCTGTTCTTAAGTGCTAACTTCCACACCCCAGCATGTTACTTTGGGAAAAGGCATTGATCTAGGGCAAATGACCTCAGCGCCTACACGGCAAAAAACCATGTTAGGAAACAGTATGGCACCCAGAGAAGGGAATATGAAGTTTAGGCGGTCACCTCAACTCTTTCTCTCCGACCCAAATTCATATTGCCCTCCAAAAGGCATAGATTCTGCTCTCTTCATTCTAAGTAATATAAAAAAATAATCATACAAAAACTGGATCCCATTATTTTCTGAACATTCAGGAATGTAAGTGGCAAGAACATCTCAAAGGCAAAACAAAGAGGAATGACCAAAGAAAATGTGAAATAAAAACTAGAATAAAAATAATAAAAACGAAACCTCAGTGATTCGGCATAATGCCAACCAATCCGATGAGAAAAGTTGTTAAAAAGTCCAGCACAGTATTGGAAGGAGAAGAAAAAGAGGAGTAAATCACAAGAAAATGATTTGAGGTTGTTGGTGAAGGCCATAGCTTTGGTGACAATTAGAATAAAACCAATGCAAGAGATTTGTTATAGTGGAGCATGTTGCAGCCCGAGCAGCCCAGTCCCTCTTCCTATTTGCTGGTCATAGCTTTGATGGCCACCGCAGCCTCCTCCCCCATGGCTGCAAGCACGCTGACCTGAGGAGAGAGAGAGGCAGCTCAGGATTAGCTTTCACCAATTTACAGAGATGCATTCATCACAATGTTGGTGTGTTGTGAAAAAACAATAAAAAAACAAACCAAAAAAAAAAACTAAGCTGGATGCATATTTATGGATGCCATTTGCAAAAGTTCAATTAAACCCCAGTCTAAGTGCAACTATTGTTTTTTAGCTAACGCAGGGAGTCTTACAACAGCATAAGACAAGCAAGTCAAAATTGAGCATAGCACCTTGATATGGTACAAATCTAATATGTGGAATCAAGCACTACTTGCACAGCTGCACACTTCATAATAAAAGCACACATTTTGTCATTGCACTGGGCAGGACTAATGTTCTACAAACTAATGTTAGTGACCATTTCCCCAAGGAAAGAGAACTAATATTCTAACAACTTAGGACTAATAAAACTGTATTTCTGCCTTACTGTGTTCCAACATCCCATGTAGATCAGCAAGTCAGCACAAAGTGGGACAATCCACAGGCTTATCATACAAGACCACAGTCTAACAGGGACATTCCACCCCTTCACCCTAAATGTCATGACCAATTACCAAGTAGACCATATACACATGCTCATTTACCATTAGGCACAGACAGTTTGCACTGGTCAAAGTCTCATTCTTAGTTGTGGGCATTATTAAAATATATAAACACCAGGAAGGTTTACTGGACTCCACCTCTCCCAGCTGTCGTCACATGACAGGATATACAGATGGGAGAGGCTTTCAGGCCTTCCAGCCATGTAAACATTGTACAAAATAACTGCCATAGCGCACTGGATTGCCCTAAATGACAAAATGCCTAACGGAATTATTTAGCTTGTCCCCCATCCACATAACTAAGGCTCTGTTAAAAAGAGGCACAATTCCATACTATTTGCACAGTTCTCCCAGAAAATACCAGTTAAAGCCATGCCTGCCTAGAACAAGGTTAGAAATGCAACCCAGACAAATTTGACATGAAGACATTTGTAATAAGACCAAATCAAAAACGCAATTATTTAAGAGCAACGCATCTAAAACTTACCAGAATCTCTTCACCATTATCGCATTTGGTTTCAATTTCCTTGCCCAGATCACCCTCAGGCAGACGCAGGTCCTCACGCACCTCTCCGCTGTCCATCAGCAGAGACAGAAAGCCGTCGTTGATGGAGAGCAGCTGCACGGGAGCAGAGAGTCAGACATCAAAACAAGCAGTTTTCTTCTGAGAAGTTAAGGACTATCAAAATGCAAAAGGGTTAAGTTTTGACAGGTATCCAAGAGTTGCATTCATTATGGAAATAGAGAAATTAAAACTCTTAGGCAGAGTCCCAAATAAGATGGCATTCTGCTACAGAAACAAGCAGAAACTCATTTTCTAACAGAAAAAATCATTAATTATCAGGAAACAAACGAAGGGAATAAAAGTAGACAGAAGGACCGACCTGGAAGTCACATCTCTTGATGTTGGGGACATCCATGTTGTGAGTGGAGGGGCAAATATCTTCATATTTTTTACCGGTGAAAATATCAATACCGACCAAGTGAACCTATCAACATGGGATAAACAATCCATTTAGTAAACATTCATAACAAGTTTAAATTCAATACACCAAACCCCTCCTCACACCCCAGGTAAGCACTTACCTTAGCGTGACCGTGCTTGCCAGTTTTGGAGGTGGACATCTCAACAATCTTGCAAGGGCGTCCCTTTAGCACCACAAAGCCGTTTTTACGCAGAGCGCTGCACTGCTGGGGGTAGGTGGCAGAGGCCCCAGCATCGCCAGTTGTGAAATCAAGATCTGGATCTGCCATTATGGGGTTGTTTTGAGGAACTGAGAAAAAAAAATGGGAATATTATGAAAAAGTGATGGATATGCTTTTTTCCAGCACAATTGCCACTGTGTAAAAGCACATTTGAGTAATACAAGTAAAAGCACAATTTGTATTACTGTGTACAGCAATGTTGCCATGGTTGTGATCTATCAAGACAATCTGGCAAGTAATTAAACCTAAAATCTGTCTAGCCTTCACAACCTAGGTTCTCAGAAAACAGGGTAAACATGTCAAATTACTGACATAATGCCAAGACCAGAATGATTTTGCAGAAGAGAAGCACATAAGCATTCAGAAATGGCAACATAAAACTAGTTAAAATATAAATAAGTCAAAACATTTATTTTTAAATCACAACACATTTTGTCCACGTGTCCCTGTTTTGCCCCAACTTTTTGGTCGGGAAGCGGAAACTTGTCCTACTGCCTAACCTGCCGCATCATGACAAATTTACTCAGGATCCGCATGCTAGACGACATATGTCAACAGAAACCAAAATCTTGACCTCAAAAACATTAGCCAGTAATAGGCTATTGTTTTGGCGTACAGATGAAAACAACCACACACACTACATCGCTCGTAAACTCGGAGTGATTCTAAATTTTAGCGCATCCTCAAAGATTACATTTGGCTGGACAGGCTAGGCCAAGAGCGGCTGTGGCAATGGTTCCGTTAAAGTTGCTTACTAAATGGGAACCACCTTCAAAATATATTGAGCAGTTATTGGTCGACATGCGACGAACCACTACATTAACGACTAAACATGTTAAATCACTACAAATTGCTCACAGCACCAGCAGCTAAATGCTTCGAGTTAGAATGAAGCAGCCAACATTAGGTGGCTAACCAGAGAGTTCGGCTCTTCGCAAGCACCAAGATCTGGCTCCTCAGTTTTTGATTGGGGCGACTAAACTTACTTAACAGAACACCCCTTAGATGGCCTTAAACTTAAATAATGTTCCTACCAATTAATTCACCAATTTGTCATTAGACAGATTTTACGATTACTGTGGTAACTGGCGGGCTAGGTCACTAAACCATCGTGACATGGTCGGCTACATGAAGCTAGCAAGTGTTAGCCATCGAGGCTAATGTTAGTTTACGGGGCTTGAACATGCGCTTCTCAAGTCCATACTCAAAGAGTGTTCCAGTCAACGCACGGCGAAACTAAGGAATCGTTATTTGAAGTATTACACGCGTAGGTATCCGACGACACATAAAACCCGACAACAGAGTATTACATGTTATGCGTAAAAGTTTACGTTACATCAACAAAGAACATCCACATTTCGCTAACTTAGCTTGGTTAGCTTTAACTAATTTGCTAACCCGCTAGCATGACAAGTCAGTACAGCTAGCGCGCGGAAGGCCTCATGCCTGCTTTTCATTTATCAATCGCAGAGGTAGTAGCCTGCTACCGATATTAAAAATGGACCAACACCCAACCGCCTTCTCAGAAGACATGGGCAAAATCACCACATCAAAGTAAACTTTACCATGTCCCATCTCTGGGAGAAGGAAATAGAACCGTAACTCAAAGTTTACTCACAGAAAAAGCACAAAGATTAGAAAGTATTTTTCAGATGAGAGAAGCATGCGCCATGCAACACTTACCGCACAAGAGAAAAGGAGCGTAAATGCGCAAGCGCGCCCAATTTTACTGCAAAACCCGTGCAGTGGGAGGGCCAACTCCCTTTCAGTTTCCGCACTAAATTGAAGAGTTCCGCTGTGCTTCAAAATAAAGTAAGTGTTCAGTAAGTAAGTAAGTGTTCACATTGACAAACCATAGAATTGGTTGCTATTCATAATTAAAATTTAGATCAGCAACATTTGTCTTCAAGTAGGCTACGTATTATGAAATAGGTCTTCATACATAACTGTCTTGGAATTGTTCCAGTCGCTTTTGTTGGCCAAAGGCTCCTCTTAAGAAAATCAAAGCCTGTCATCACTGATTCAAATGAATTAGATGTAGTTTTTGTAAATTGAAGTTAACTTTTAAATGAAAAACAAAAATGTGCATTTTGGCATGCTTTTGCCTATTTGCTTTAGCCTATTGACTGACCTTTGCAGTCCAGGAAAATGCAAACAGGCTTTTAGAGCAAGGCCCAAACTTTAGTCTCATTGAAGAATAAACTTAAGCAGCACAGAAGCAAAGCACAAACACGTGGCAAAATGTATTTATTCAAATGTAATTTATTTAAAAACATTGCTATGTCTTATCAATTTCTTTTGAAAATAAAGTGTGAGAGGGAAAATATGGACAGGTGTTGAGATAATGACGGAACCACTATCGAGAAGCTGCTGCTTTGATAATGATCCCTTATATCTGGATAAAGGGAAATAATTGAAAGTGAAAAACACTTGCGTAAAACAGTTGTGCACTTTATTGCTAAATGATAATGTTTGATGCAGAGTTCACGCCAACCTTTGCAGGACCCAGATTATGTCATTATCTGTTGTCCATTTATTATCAATGTCTTCCTCCCTCAAACATAAATATTAATTATGTGCAAAATAAACCAAAGACCAAGGTAACATCACCACAAAAAGAAAAAGATGGTCAATTAAGTTTCTTTTTTTTTCTAACTCAGAGAAGCAGACATAAAAAGAGATTATGAAGTAAGCATTTTACAGTACTGGTGAAACCTTTGTAACCAGATAAATTGTCCTTACGTAAAGCACTGATATTTAATAATCTCTGACATTCTAATAGAGATTTTATAGCACTTTCAGACACACTAACTATTCTCAGAAAATTATACAAAATAACCTGTCTAGAAAAAAAAGTAACACTGTAGTTTGTTGGGAAAAAATATTCCAGATAAGATGATATACTGAACAATAACTAAGATGGAAAAGCAAAACTTGACCAATATTCTACACAGTGGATCATCTTCATGAACATTTTATAGGCTACTATACCAGTTTGAATGAATACAGACCAAAAAGGGGGAAACCTCAATGTGTGAGTTTTCCCTTCACAAGTATATATAGATTTTTACAGTGAGAGTGTGTTCAGTTAACAAAGTATACACCCTATCACTGCACTGACATGGAAAGGAAAAATGTGTGGAATGGAGAGGGTATGGATGAGAAAAAAAAAAATCATTTCCAGCCTCCAAAGGTAAATGTGACTTGGTGAAAGAGCTCCATTTTGTGCACCTTTGGAGAATGTCACCGGACAAATGCAATTCCTGTTGGACTACAGATCCAGACATAAGTTTTCACGCTATATCAGGTCTCTGGTGACAAACATTTTAAGTTTTTTAATGCTGACATAAGGCAGTATTCTTGTGCGTGACAATATTTCCGCCATTCACATCATCCATCTTGTATGAACAGGTAAGCCTACAGTATAACTTCCTAAAAGAGTATTTCAGTGTGGCACCATGTGAATTAACCATACTGAAGTCATTTAATAAGTTACTCAAAAGACTTCTTGACTTACAACAGTTATGTGCATCTAAAATCAGTCACTGAGGAAAGATAATCTAATTATTTCAATCATTAATATTTGGATTGTTTACAAATTTTGTAATTATCTAAACTTACAAAAACATACATTTGACATATTGTTATTTATAACCCATATTTAATTAAAGAAAGAGCAATTAAAACAATAAAACTCCGAATAAATGAGTGTATAACTGGAGAATTTAAATTGCCAACCGTGCATGAATGAAAATGACAAATCCTCATACCACTAATTTTTGTGACTTGTTGAATCCCTGTGTTGGCAGGGAAAAAGTGAACTTCAACCCATGCTT
>JASCQX010000078.1:37169-50598 GCA_030264415.1 Sardinella fimbriata
AGGAGTACCTCCGTCTTCTGTGCGGGGAGCGGGACTGAGAACGAGATCTGGATCTGGACCTGGACCTGGACCTGGACTGAGAACTGGAGGTGCTCTCCGAGTGACGTGAGCGATAACACCTACAGAAAAGCAGCCCAACAGAACTACAGTGAGCCAATGAACTCTAAGTAAAGGAGGCTGTACTTCAGAGACAGACATAAGAGAAAACCTCATTCAAAAATAAATAAATAATTAAATGAATATTCCACCCAAACATGAAATTAAGTCAGTCTCGGTCACCCCCAGACTTAAAACAGTGAAAAAAAAAAGTTAAAATCCGTGAAGGCATCGTCCTGCTTTAGGAGCAGCATTTTTTGGCTTGATGTAAACTAAGGGAGCCACCTAGCATGTAAGCTAGCTCCCTTGGTTTACAGCAACTGCGCTAAGCTAAAGCTGGGGGTGACCGAGACTGACTCAATTTCATGTTTGGGTGGAGTATTCCTTTAAATCAATGCTAAATCCATTTTACTCCAATTCCCAGACGTCGAAGAAAAGACATCATAAACTGTCGTTTACCTTTTTCTTGGGGGAGATCTGGACTGAGACCTGGATGAAGACCTGGAACTGGAGCCTGAGCTGCTGGATCTGGAGCGATCTGAGTGGCGCCGTCTTGCCCGACCCCTCTTCCTGCAGCAGGGGCTAGGAGAGCGCAACCGTTGACCTGAGGAACACTCTCGCTTTGGGCTTCTTGTGCTCGCCACCTCTGCTTCGACCCTGGATGGGGATGCATCGGGCGTCACCAGAACGGAGCTGGCCAGAGCCTGCTCATCCAGAGGGTGAGGGGTCCCGCTGGGCTTGGCGTGCATGTTGGTCGCAGGGGGACACTGCGTTGCTGGCTGTTGCCGTGAAGCCTTTACCTCTGAGGGGAGCTCAACGGTCTTGATGGTAATGCTGGGCTGCTGTTTGATGTTGAAACGTTTGCCGTTTGCCTCGGAGGACGACTCCTTTGAGGGGAGGCAGTAGTCATGGTCGGGGGAGAAAGGCTGAAATGCTGCCGGGTTGGCAGTCATGGGCTGGGCCTTGCCACGGAGTTTGTTCGCCGGTAGGGGTCGAGGCTCGATCTGGATAGTCAGCTTAGTGGGGGTCTGTTTAATGCCGTCAGCGGTTTTGCTTTTGCCCTGCAAGACTGCCGGCACCAGTGGCTTCCACATCTGATGGGGTGGGGTGCCTGGAGGAGTGAGGCCTGCATCAAGAACAGAACCAGGTGAGAACCGATGTCCGGCTTTCAAAGAGTTACAGAAGCCTACAGAGGTCTCTGCCAAATCACAGGCAATTTATCAGGACCAGAATTATAACCACACACACAAACACACACACACACACTAGGGGTGGCACGGTTCACAAAATCCACGGTTGGGTTCATATCACGGTTTGAGGTCACTGTTTTGTATGGTTCTTGTTATATTTTATTTAATTGCTAATAGTACTCTAGAAATATACTTAAGGATGCTTATGCTGCAGAGAGTTTCCTAGCTCTACTGACACATTGCGGTGATGACTTTTTAGATGAACCGACATATTAAAAGTGTACCATTAGCATATTGAATGCATGTTGCAAAATACTTATACAGCCTATAATTACAGCTCTATCTATTGTTTTTTAATGCCGTCATAGGAAACAGGTAATCAAAAATGTCACACACCAGTTGCATTCGGTAGCCGACTGATCCACTGGCTTTGTCAAATTTTCTAGCAAATGGGAAGCCTCCGTTTTGGACGAGGGGGTGTCATCTCACAGACTCAAGCCAATGGATCAGTACCACACTTTTTCCCACCTCCAGGCAGTCAAATTCAATTCAGTTCCTCTCGTGTGGAACGTTGTGAATGTTGTTGCGTCTCGCGTTGAATATGAGCAGGATGAAAAAGAAACTACAGGTGCGAGGGCTTGAAGTTAAAAATAATTAAACTTTTGAGGTGCCGCTTTCTTCAACAATTAGTCATTGCTTCACTGCCATGGTCTAGTCATGGTTAAGTTAGAGTTAGTTGTTTGGCCAAATCTATGCTGTCGTAGCAACAAGATACACTCGCAAGGTACACTCATGGTTTTGGGGTGAGATGCTCTCCCCTCAATTCGGGCAGCCTGCTTTTTCTCTCCCACTTGTACACACAACTTGACCTGAAGCAAACCACAACTCCACTTTCACGCAAAGGAGAAACGCGCATACGAGCACCATTGATTTTGAATGAATAGTATTTTATTTGATAGTGGCATGAGGCTACAATGCACATTACATGAACCGTTGAAACCGCACGGTCCACACACGTTCCGAACCGTGACAAGTGAACCAAACGGTTCAGATTTTTTCCATGAACCGTGCCACCCCTAACACGCGCACGTCCCTCTTTAGAGGGGAACTGGAACCACAACTTCCCACTCAGCTATGATGCACATACAGAGAATAGCCAACTCTCTGCTGTTTCATAGCAACCCAGTAAGTTGCATAAACCCTTTTCTGTGGGTGTGCCAGTGTCTCCTGTTTATACTTCATGTCTGTTCATCTCCTCAGACTTGACTCACCTGCGGTGCTGCCCAGGTCATGAACTTTGGTACCCTCCACCGCTTTGCTTTCCATTGCTGGCTCCACACTGGAAAGGCACACAGAGGTGTCGTTAATGCTACTGTAGCGGGGGGAAAGTATATCAGCACTTATCAGCTACAAACAATGGAACAGAGCAAACATATGCACAGGGACAATGTTTTGCTGAATAGGCATGACAGACCAGCTCCCCACTCTAGGGCTGGGATGTCACCTTTCCTCTTCGCTCTGCGGTAGGTCTTGGCTATGGAATGGTGGAACCACCACACCATGCACACGTATGTGCTCACAGAAACACACACACACACACAAGCAAACATGTCTGTGCTTGGAGTGAGTGTGTGTGCGCGTGTGTGTGTTTGAGAGCAGCGTGGAGGCTGTAGGGTAACTCCTACTGTGTTCTCCAGAGCGATACTCACCTGGAGTTTCCTACAGCGGCTGCTCTACCAAAGACCTCCGGCACGCTGCGCTCCACCTTAGCTGCGGGGGAGAGATGGAGGAGGAGGGATGAATGGGCTGAGCACACCAAGAACCCTTAGCACTGGTGTGTTCAAATACACAAGCCAATGCTATACACAGCCAACTCGGCATTAGCTAAATGCTGTACTTCTTCATATAATCCCTCCTAGCTTTAATACATTTGAGGCACAATCATACTTTCTATGTTTTTCTCCACCCGAGACAGAGACTCTGGGCAAAAAGCCAGAATCAAGTCAACTCAGACCATTCTCCCCATCAGTGTATCAAATGTCACTGCAGGACAAGTCAATAATCTGTTTCAATAGCACGCTGAGTATACTGATGTCTGAATGTGGCAAAAGACAATACTCTTTTAATTGTGTTTTTTTGTGTTCGCATGCTTACAATACAACTCAAAGATGCACTGTATGTTGACAGACACATCTCATGTAGAACAGAGCGGAGGTTACTCAATAATACAAACTTATGCCAAAACAAAACTGAAGAAGGATGATAAACATGGTCGCACCCAAGTACAAATGAATGCAGGCTTTTAAGCATGGCTGTTAAACAGGAAGCCAAATACAACTAGCCTTTCCAGACAGGTTACACCAAAATGACTCATGGGTTGGTCAAGTCAGAGATTGTATCAGACAAACAAACCTGAAGACTGCCATTTGGTACCAGTTCAATTAAAGATGGTGGAAAATTACTGTTTGGCAACTCTGGCAACAACTTAGAACTGAACTATAAGAATGCAACTCATTGCAAAGCACTGGTTTCATGTTGCTTGTTAGCAATGAAATACCAGACTGTTATCGATGGGAACATCTCTCCCCGTTGGCCCCTCTCGTTCTCACACACACACACACACAGTCCTGATGTCCTGGATGAGAGCGACGCCAGCACCGAGACAAAGGCAAAGCATACTCGTCCGACACCCCTCCCCAATCCTGCCCCACCCCGGGTGAAAATGGATTTGCGGACAGGGCAGAATTCCAGTGGCTAAACGTGCATGAGTGCAAGGCAGCTGTACTGGTTGCACAGCACCTTTCTCTCTAAGGCCCTGAGGGGCTAGTCCTGCCTCTTCAAGAACTCCCCAACACCACAGGAGACTTAAGTCGATACGACGAGCAATAACCATCACTGCAATGGCGGTCACCTTTGTCATTCACAAAGGAACACGCTGAGAAATGTAGGCTACTTGGAGGCACAAACAGCTAGCAGGCCCAATAGGGGCACCATACTGGAGACGGAGGAGTTTTGAAAATGCGATCAAACTCCAAAAACTGGCTTTTACACTGAAGGTCAATTAATGCATGTTCAGATTAGATAAAAAAAAAACAGTAACCTGCAACAGTTAAGATAAGAGTTTCAAGCGCGGGGCAAAATGCTACTTTTGTAAGTGAACTCTGGCCAATGCTAGCCCACCATCAGCACCAAACCTTGCACAGCTACACCAAGCCACGGCAATACTGCTGCAGTTCCAAGTACTCGTTCACCTACCTCACTTCACAGTAATGCCAACAACCAATAGAGATCGTGAGATCGCACAACTTAGTGACTAACCAAGGCCTCAAGGAGGAATCCCACCCTGTACCAATGTTGGCTACCCAACACCAAGGAACATGCCCTCAAAACCTACACTCTAGTCTCACGCTCCGGCTAATTCCGGTTTTAGCTCTGCTATTCTATACTCCATCTGCATCTGTTAAATTTAGAAAGACACAGAAAGGGAGGGACTAGGCCACCCCCCCCCCCCACACACACACACTCTTAACCACTTTGACCAGGTCAACAGAGAGGCGTGGGAGAACACAGTGGCTTACCTTGAGTCTCCTCAAACTGCTCAAGCAGGCTAGCGAGATCAGAGGCCTCAATACCTAAACAAGGAGTTGGTGCATCATTAATTGGGTGGAATTAAAATACGATAAAAATTACAGACATAACACAAGAGACACAAAAAGACGCACAAACACAAGACACAATAAACACACAAAAGACCACACAAACAAGACAATAGACAAAATACACAAGACACCAAACAAACAAGACAAAACAAGAGACCAAACACGGCATCAAACAAGGCATAACATTGCTTACCAATTTCACTTGTGAAAGACTCAATCAGCTCCTCGGTTTGACTCTTCCCTTTAGGCGGTACCACAGCTGGGGTTTGCTTCTGCTGTGCAGGCTGAGCGGGCAGGGCTGGGCACTGGCTCTGGGCTGCCAAAGCAGGAAGGGTGGGCACGGTAGCGGGCACAGCGGCTGCCACGGGCACCTGCCTCAGCTTCTGCTGTTGTCGCTGGCTCACTGTGACTGGCAGTGCCACTTTGACTGGCTCCGACTTTGCCACCACAATTGGCTGCTCTGGCCTTTTCATGGCTTGCAAAGGAGCAGCAGGAACAGCAGCAGGAGGGGGAGCAGCAGCAGCCACCACCTTCTGTGGAGGGGTAGCAGCAGCAGCAGCAGGAGGAGGCTGGACCTCTTTAGTGGTTCTAGGGTAAACATCACTCTGAGACTGGGCAGCTGGGGCATCGCTACGGACCAGAGGCGACACCCCGGGCAGCTTCTGGCCCTTGAGGGCTGCAGCAAGCAGCTGGGCAATGCGAGGCTGGGACACGATGGCCTTCAGCACCTGGGAGGCTGTGGGTGTAGTGGCACTTGGTAGTGGAGCGTCTTTGTAAACAGCAGGTTGCGCAGTTGCCGGCTGAGGCGCGCAAAGCGAGGCTTGACTGGTTGTAGTGTTCTGGGAAGAAGCTAGTGGAGATGGACTGGGGCCCTGGGGCTGGAGAGAGGGAGTTGGGGTAGGAGCAGGGCCAGAAACAGGGGCAGGAGTGGGAGTGGAGGTAGGGGAAGTTGAGGGGGAGGACTGCACAGGCGCAGGTTTGGGCACAGCGGTTTTGCTGGATGCCGCCACCAGTGATGCTGGTGGCACCAGCAAGGCTTCTGGAGTGGGAGGAGCAGCGAGGCCCTTGGGCTGCCAAACAGCCTTAGCCTCGGGAGCAGGCTCTTTGGTGGCCGCTGGGGCCGAGGCCTTACGTGGGTCCTTGGGGCTGGGCTGAGCCAGGCAGGGGATGGGAGGCAGCTCCTTGGGCGCCTCGGGCAGAGACGGCCATTTGGTGCTGTTGTCGCCAGCCTTCACCAAGGGAGCGGGCCTCTTCTGCTGGCGCAGGAGGCGATACTGCTGCAGGCTCAGCGGCTTGGGTTTGGGCTCGCTGGCCGCAGGGGCCACTACCTCCTCGGGAGCCTTCTCTTGCACGGACACATCAACTGACACTACAGAGGGCTCTGCTGCGGGCACTGGCACAGGCACAGCTGATGGGGCTGGGACAGGTGGCGTCTCAGGGGCTGGTGAAGGTTTGGGTGCAGTGACATCCATCCTGAGCTCATCAGATTTGGGGGCTGGGGTCTTGTCTACGGAGGTTTGGGACGTCACCTGAGGGTGGTCAATCACAGCAGCGACTTTCTCTGAGGCCAGCGTGGAGACAACGGGGGCAAAGGTCACCTTCTTTTTCATATTCAGCTGCTGCTGCTCCTCTTGCTCCTCCCGAGTCTTCTTGTCAAGATCCTTTGTTGCGCTTCTCAAAACCCGACCCTCTGACACAGGGGGAGGATGGGCCTCTTTGTTTTTCCGTTTCTTTTTCCTGCGTGAGGGACACTTCTCAGTCACCTCTTCCTTCGGCCGATTGATGACCACCTTCTCTTCCTGCCCCTCGAGCCCTGGCTGGGCTGGGAGACCTGCAGCCTGCACTGAAGCTTTGGCCTCCAGAGCAGGGTGTTGCTGGGCCGCCTCTGGAATCTGGTCTGGAAACTCCTGACCTCTGGAACCAGCGCTGGGCAGCTCAACACTCAGATCAGGGATGGCCAGAATAGGTTCACCGTGCTCCCCCTGGTCCACCACTTCCAACAGAATGCCACCTTCAGGGAGCATCTGCTCGTCAGCGCCGTCCTCTAGGCACACGGCCATGCAGTGCATGTGTTTCACCAGGTCACCCAGCGTGACGGACACGCAGCTGCCATCCTGTTCCAGCGCCACCCCGCTCCAATCCAGCAGGTCCACGGTGGGCTCAATATCAGACAAGTGCGTAGCTTCCTCCTCATCCTCTCCGTCGCTCCTTTGTATCGTCACGCTCGGCATCCTGGGTAAACTCTGCAGGTAAACACGCATGACAGGCATATGAGTAATTGACAAGCCCACCATGGCACTTAAGAAGAATTCTCCACAAGCTGATAAATGAGCCAAAGGGTCATTCTAGGTCAAACATGTTGTTTACACAGTTCTATACCGTTACATTCCACACTGGCACAGATGTTAACATCACAAAGGAATCATGTTAGGGTACAGTAGTTTGCCCCAGTTTCAATGTCCGCCCTTACATACTTGCAGACTTAACTGCACGCTCACACAAAGTTTGCGAGGGTTTAGTGGCGTCCCGCCATGAAAATCTAAAGTGCTCCATTGCACCCTTTCTGAGCCCTTTCCTTAAGTCTGCATCGAACACAGACTTCACTTAAGGTAATTGCCCACAATTCATAGCGCTGTGATGCGAATCAAGGCCTTGAGGGCTCAGGGCTTAGTTCACACTTTGAAACTCAGCCATTACCCACAATGACACTATGTAACTTGATCAAAAATTGCTACGGAGGATTTTTTTTTCCTGTCTCTCTTCTTACCTTTCCTGGACTGGAAAATGATCTTGTGTTAAATATGGACTCTCTGTCTGGGGGAGACCGTGACAAGCAAAAGAGCTTCCTCAGCTGAAAAAAAATAAAATTAACAAAATGATCATTAAAACAGTTATTAAAAACCCTCCCCCATCAGGTTCAAAACAAACTGGACATAATTATGCAACTGGAAATAACATACAGTAATTATCCAAATTGTACATAAGACACTACCCCACGGAGCTGTGATGTTATGCCACAGGTGGCGAGGCAGCTGGGAGAACTCACCGGTGAGTGCTCAAGGCCCTTCTGGCCCGTTAACAGCTCTACGTCAGGCAGGGTGTCAAATGGGGACAGGTTCTCGTCATCTACATTGTCAAGTACTTCAGTTAATGCTGTAAGCAGAGTCGCTTCACTCTCTTCGTCAATTCCAATTTTTGCCTGAAAACAAAAAAGGAATCTCAATTAGATCTACTGGGCAATCAAACCTCACAAAATACTTAACATGCTGACATGGAGCACAGCTGACAGCATCCCACTCTGCTTTAAGCTGCCTACCAAGTGAGGAAAATCAGCACACTCAGCAAAGTGTTGAGGCATTTCATAAACAGCTGCACGTGCATGTGCACGCGCACGCTCACACACACACACACACACACACACACACACACCTCTCCAGTGGGGGGTTCCTCAAAGATGGAAAGGATTGAGGGGTCCAAGCAGCCATGCAAGGCTTCCACCACATCTCCAGCATGCAGGCCCTGGTCCTCAGCACAGTCCACTGCAAGAACACCATGAAGGGCATCAGCCTGCCAGACAGAGTGAAGAGAGAAAGGTACAGGTTCTGACCGTCAGGCTTGGAAGAGAACAGCAGCTTTTCAGAGTGTCTAGCATAGTGTGAACTACCTTAAAATGTATCCAAATTTAAACAGCTCAACCAGTTTTGGACATTGCCATTTTCTTGCCTGAGGGATTACTACACAAATGCCAGATCTTAGTTAAAAACCATGGGGCCTTTTTATATGTCAGAAAATGTCAAGTAGCCTAGGGCACAGATGTGGATCCCACAGGCATTCCAGTGAGGAGTTAATTTAGTTCCCAGGACCAGAGCAGAGTTTAGTAATACCACTACAAATTGTTATAAAACAGCTCTATACACTTTACTAAATAGCTTCAGAAGTGTGCCTAATTCATAAATAATGCACTCATTACAAAAATAGGAAAAGCACAGATAAAAGTTGTACACTGGATAACTGTAGAATGTCTGAAAAGCAGGCCCTTTTGCAACATGTCAACTTTCACACAAAATAAACCCATGGACAAGGCAGATGACAAGTATTCTTACATTTTTACCTGTTCACAATAGTCAATACCAATACACAGTGTGTGTATATTTGTAGTGTATATTTTCAAAGCAGACACTTTTCAAGCTATGCAAGAAAAAATAAACAAGATATCAAATGATAAAAGATAGCCATCAAAATCTTTAGTAAAAGCGTTTTCGATAAAGACTTCAACGATTTTGATGACTCCACTCGATGTCACCCACGTGCCAGGAGCATCACGTCACCGGACACACCGGATGGACATGGGACTTCCACTGCTTCCCACGTGTTGCGGATAACAAACTACCGGCACCTTTGAAAATTAATCTAAGAAAAAATATATATTTATATAAACCCTTAATTTCCCCAGGTAGAGCTCTTATGTCACGATTCATGCCATAGGTAACTGTAATCAACAGATAACAGAAAGCAAAATCTATGATATAAACTTTCATAGTTTGAGTTTCCACGTGTTTACTTCCAGCAGATTTTGTATGGAGATTATGTGCATTCACATTAGTAGTAAACTGGGACTAAATGCTTGACAATATTAACATGCTTCATAAATGGCAACTTTATCAACAATAACGTTAATCACGTGCAACCAATGCACACTCCACAGATAAAATAGCAATCTGATTGGAGCGATGGCAGCAAATTCATCGTATCTTAACATGACACAGTTTACACATTGTTACTGTTCACACATAACATCTTATTTGAAGGTTACAATTGAAAACAAAAACTTATTACAAGTTTCTTTGCCGATTTGCATGCAACATCACGCAGCAAACACAAGTGCAACATGCTGGAAGCACGTGGAAACCAGGCAATACAAATCTTATTTGAGATCCTCATAAACATATTTCTGATGAACTCAAGCAAAAACAGATTACGTAAAATTCAACATCGCGCCACAGGTGCATTATCAACGAGATGGTCATCTTTGAGTGCTGACGATAAATTTGTGAATGAAGTAGCGTTATGTTAACACTCATTCTCGATAGGATCCAGATGGATTATACATCACTATATCTTGATATGTTCCAATCTGACATTGACACCCGAGTCAACTATAAAATGTTATTTGGCCATCTATTAAAAGACACTTTTCACGCATCGTTGACTTCAGTTTTCACTAATAGGGAATGATCCCTCGAGATAGCTAACAAGCTAGGATGCTAGTTAGCAGCTAACTGAAACTCAGCGTGCAAACCCATCAGGCACACGATGTACACAACACACACATGCGTCTTCACAAATGAAATCCACTTCCTAGGGACCAATTATTCGATCAAATGATCACAACTCGTACCTTACATCCACATTTTGAAATCAAACCAAATGGATGTCAAAAACCGAAGTATAAAAATCCTCCCAAATCGCTTCTCACGACTTTTACGTTTCATTCCACAACTATCCACGTGTCACTTTAGCGTGTGCATCATTTGTCGGAGAAGCATCTTCACCCTAATAATCACAGCGATCAAACACAACAGCAAATTTGATTCATCAGATGTTATTGTGCCTGTTTTATACCTCATCCAGGCTTGTAGTCGAGAAAAACTCCATATTATGAGCAGTTAAAATCTCTTCGCCTGTTCCCCACCGGGCCGCCATCTTACAACCGCTCCTTGTGAAGACGTGAATTGCACTGCAACGCTTCACAGCCGGGCTGCCGGAGACACGTGGTATTTGCATTCCCGGCAAAACGACGCTTCCTGTCAAAGTTCATCATGGGCGTGTCTTACCAGCCGCACGCTTGTACGGAGCCTGTGCGTGGTTGGCTCTCGTAGATGCAACCCTGGTCTATTTCTCAGAAGTTTTAAAATAAAACCCTAATTAAAAATAACACCAAAATGTGTTCAAGGACTGAGTTGGCCTACGATGCTTTAAATTTTAAATTCTAAAGAAACATTAAGGTAGGTCTAGGCCTACACTGAAATTACTATTTGCTTCGTAGACTAGATAAACAAGTCACAATGACCTGTACCATATATCTGCAGGGTCTTGGTGATAACGCTTTGGTTGGCAAGAACATGAGCTCTAGTTTGTGTGTTTTTTGTTTTTTTTGCTAAACCATGAACGGCCAAAGGCTGTTTCGCATCTCCCTTCTGCTAAAATGAAAGCAAGAAACTAAGCCCTATTTCATAGAATAAATGAAATTATATAAGCCCTGTTATTAGCTTTCTGTGGTTTCTGGATGCATTGACAAAAAAAACTTGGATGTGTAACAATGTGGTTTTTTTTTCTTCTATTTTGTTTTTGTTTTGCTTGTTTGTTTGATTTCTTTTCAACCACTTAGGCCTATGTCTTGTTGATGTTTTGTATTACACGTATTTACATGTGAACATGTGATATGGATTAATCCTTTGTATTCAATTTGAACTGAAATATCAATAAATAAAAAATAAATAAAAAAAAATGAAATGAAAGCAAGATGTTTAAGCGCTACCATTGTCTACCCCACCCCCATAAATGAAGGAAAATAAGATGTGGTAGAGGGCCTACTGCTCTGTTAGGCTAATTTTTTGTAGTAATGATCTCCCTTCACAATTGCTTAACAATGGGCAGTCGCCAATTTTCCAGAAAGTAGCTAACTACAGGTGTTACTAATGCTGCCATCTTGAGGACATCCAGTAAGGATGCCACTCTGAATCAGAATTTATTGGCTCTCAGCAGTAGGCCTACATTTGTACTTACCTTGCTAGGGGAGACCGGGGTTGCTTGTCACATGGGCAGGTTGTCTCAGAGGCCATATCTCAGCAACTGAAGAGTGGATCACGCTGCACTAGGGCTGTGTCCACCACCACCATGACAGGCCAGAGCAGGCTGGGGGACCCCTAATTCACATGCCCTCAACCGGTGCTAGACTAGCTGCAGCATGGGCTTGCATCATTTCAAATGAGGAGGATAATTGCAGATGTGCAGCTGAGAGTTGCAGAGTGTGGATATGTGCACACTAAATGTCTTTCTGCTGTTCTGCTGTCAGGAGAGAACACTCTGGGGTGACGTCTCTTTTTTTTTACTTTCCTCCCTCAGTCTGTCTACATTCTCTCTCTCTCTCCCTTTTCTCCATCTCCCCATCGCTCATTGGAAGGTGTAATCACAGTTATTTGATTAATTAGATCCATTTCATAGCCCTAGCCTGCTTACTGAAGAATTATTTGTGACTGCGATCCCCAGATCCCCTAGCCAGGCTTGTGCCACCTAGTGCTTCTGCTCAATATCACACTTTGCCCCACCAAAGTCAGAGATCTCTCCATTAGCTTAGCGTTAGGCCTACTCTGACAAAATTTGGACCGGGCAGTCTGGCTCTGGAATGCTCAATATTTTTAAGGTTCACAGAAAGTATATGCTCACAAGAAAAGAAAGGTACGCCCAATGACGGATTCCTGATGCTTTGTGCAAAATGAAATGATGTGAGAGCATTTGGCACACCAGGCTACAGATTCCATATCTGCAGGCCCAAGAACAACCTTCAGGCATTGAGAATATGAGAGCTTATCAGACAGGTTTTCAACTCACAACAGACTGTGAAACAAGTGACTATGCAAATGATTTAGGTGAGCTGGGCTATTGCCCTTGCAACTCTCTAGATGCAACTATACAGCCAAAAGCAGCCTCTGATGGGGTATCGTCTTTGAAATCAAAGTTAAAGCACGCAACACAGAATAAAATGTCCCACACAGAATAAAATGTCCATACCTGGATTTCAGCTTATTAACAGTTGGGTCTGTTAAATCATGTTTATCATAGGCTACACAATGCACTCAGTGACAGATCTTGACTGCAAATAGGCCTGGACTCAGGTATATGCAGGTATTATTATTGTTATTGTAAGCAGTGGCTAGCCTGATGCATCAAACTCTTTCATATCGGTTACTTTCATTTTTGACTGGACGAGCATTAGATCTGCATTAATTCTTTTAGTGTGTGTATGTGGTGAGTTGAGGTTTGGGGGCCTGGCTTGTCTTGGCCACAGGCAAGGGGGGCTTCAAGGAAAAAAGGTTGGGAACCACCACTTAAGTGCATAAGAACATGCTCAGCAGGTTTGAATTTGTTCTGTGGGTCTGTCTGGGCAGTGGGCACGAGCCATTGCAGTTTGAGGTGTAGGCTTAGTCCTTTCCATATGGTGGCGCTGTTTTGATACTCTTTATACAATCCCTGTAGAAATGAAGAGTGAGATGAAATTTGGAGAATTAGAGCAGTGCTTCTCAAAGTGTGGGGCATGGACATATGGCAGGTGGGGCGCAAGAGGTTCCTCTGAGACGGACCCCATTAGGCCTACTGATGCAAATTTGGTCAAAATACTACAGTACACAATATTGAAGCACTGCAGGACAAAAATACTATTTATATTACACACAGGAAAGGGAGATGTTCTCAAATAGCCAAGGC